>PYDT01002014.1:47500-74779 GCA_004837865.1 Musa balbisiana | reverse complement strand
TTAAGACGAACATTTTTTGGGAAATTGAGGATTTTTGTTTTCTGTTCTTTTTTGTCCTCTGTGCATGTGATGTCACCCAGAGATTTCCAACATGATATGACTAGGGAAAGCATCCTATATCTTAGGAATTCGGATCTATAGAGAAGATCCACAAGGATGATTCGCTTGTCCAACCAAGTACATAGACACCATTGTCACAAGTTTTGGCATTGAAAAATTCTAAGAGATGGTCTCCATACAATAAGACATGAGATATCACTTTCTAAGATTATGTCCCCAAAGACTCTTAAAGAAAGGGCCGAACATGGTAGGATACCCATGCCTCAGTGAAGGGTATAATCATGTATGCTATGCTGTACTATGCTTATATAGCGCATGCTTTGAGTGGTCACAGTAGTAGCACGAATTAAAATGCTTGGAGCACTAGAAAGCATAAAGTGTATCCTTTAAAATTAACGTTTTTGATAAGACTAGGATCTTTTACTGGTTTAACGAGTTAGTAACCCTTAGCTACACGAACTCGATTTTCATCCTGCGTCAATGATAACAACTCTAATTTCGGGATAGGGTGTACCCCCGAAATTGAGGAGGCGTGTTCTAGAAGAGTTCTAAGAGATACTACTACTGACTCAACCACAGAGGCATAGTACATTGCTATAGTAGAGAAACAAAGGAGTGATTATGGAGAAGAAGTTCATCACAGTATCTTAAGTCGGGCCACTCGAAATTGTAACCAAGCATACCCCCCATGGTTCTATACCCGATCATAACTAGAGATCTTCTCTGGTCCTTCACTAACCGCTAAACTCCGGAACTTACAAATGCCACGATAGGATACCGCTTGATCTTATTAGAAAATGCCCAAAATATCATATTCTGAGCAAAACCTAAAATGTACTCCTATAATGTGGAATATTCTGAATTATTCGATTCGAATCGGAAATTGTCACTTCATCCTACTTCCTATCTTAGCGAAACAAGAATTGATTTTGATCAATCAACTGCTAGTTTAGAGTTTGTTTCTGTGGGGCATGTTTTGTTTAAAGATTCATCTAATGGAATCCCAACTTCATTTTTGATTTCGCTTCTATTTAGATATTGTGTGACATAGGATGCTCTTACACAAACAAAACTCTCTCACTTTTGTCTTGGGTTCTCTATCCTCTAACAAAGGTAATACAATACTAAAATATCCTAGCCTATAAACTATTTCTATGCCTATAACATAATAAACATCAATACCCTAAATATAGTAAGTATATCCTTAATTAAATACGATGATACTATATTCTTAGAACATTTTGATTATATATCACCCTAATGAGATATAATAATTTCATTTCATTTTTTAAAACTTAAATTTTCAATAGTCTATGGGGTCAAATGTCTAGGGATGTCTAGCTATTCTATTTATTCGAAGTATTCCTTTTTCATTAATCTTGGGTATAGGATCATTGCCTTCTTTGATTTGATACAATATGACTACATAATCTAATTCCATCTAATGATTTTTTATCTTTTCTTGGCCCTTAGATTTCATTTCTATTTTTCTTAATTGATTCATCCCGTTGAATAGGGGTGCCATATACAACTTATATCTTTCTAACAACAAATTGAAACTTGGACCCTTTACTACCACTCCTCATAATAAAACTAAGAAGAAGCGAGTTAATTTCATTAGAGTTGATGAAAGATTCATTCCTATTTCGACCAAGCTCTATACTAAACAAAGATACATTTGGAATGAACCAAATACTTGTTTGTTTTGTTACGGCAATAACGTTAATACCAATAATATAATGGGAGACCACGCCAGGGGTTAGATTCCTACAAGAAAAATGTTTTACGCAAACCTATACTAGACAATTAACATGAGCACAGAGTGTAGTAGTCTAATCGCCGAATCAAATGATTTACCTAACCTTTCAAATAGAAAAGACTCACACATTATCGAATGATTCGACGGACCAAATAATCCACAACCCACTCAACTCATAGAATATAGAAGGAGAAACGTTATATATTTAGATTTAGGCCCATTCTTATCTCTCCATATCTCTGAATCAATCAATAAGGTTTTTCTCTTTGTTTGCCCACAAACGATTATTGATTAGTTAGGGTGATTCTCCAAATACAGAAATACCCAATACCAAGAAAAGAATAGGTACCTAGCCCATGTGGCTTAGATTAGACTTGGTTTGTCCCATAGAATTGAAACTATACTACACTAAAATATAATATATTAGTATTATGGTCTATACGGACTGAACCGGAACCTTCCGTTAAACAGATCACACTGAATTATTCGAAAATGAGTTCGAACTGTTCACAAGACCCAACATGCATTTGTTGCATTGATCTCTTTCATCAACTGGTGTAAGATCATTATCCCACCATATTTTTTCTTTAGAGAAGATCATGAGATGTTCCATGTTCTCTGTTTATTATTTGTATTCTGAGCTGGAGCAATACCAAAGTGTTTCAAAGAAGGGTATCTTGAGCTTGGTCGCCTTCGGCCCCTAGATCACCCTAAGTTAAATGGAATCTCTAATCGTCCGCGGCAAACAGTCGAATATGAGACTTCATACACCTTAAATGTTTCATAGCCTAAAAAAAGGTTATTTTGAGGCCTTATACTCATTATGCCTAGCATGAATGTCCTTGGTATTTACCTTATCATATCAAATCAATGGCGGGTTCTATTTGATTTGGCAACGGATTCGCGCCTGAAATCGGACCGGAACCAATATTTGTCAGGCTATTGTTCTCTTGTTCCCTCGACCCTATGGATACGACAATTGATTTCTCAATACGATCAATGAGGTTCGTTGCATATAGGCTCCTTTGAAAAGCATTGGCGCGCGTGTAAACGAGGTGCTCTACCCACTGAGGCTATCGAGCCCTTGTCATAGACATCTTAACATATAGATAATTTCCTTGTCAAGATTGAATTCTAATCCCCCATCATAGCTCTGCTGATCTATTTATTTTATTACGGCTTAACAGAACAGATTAGTATTGCTCTAGAATAATAATTCCCACCTATAATCCCCGAAGGATGGGTTATTTTTGTTGGTGAAATGACCTACGTAACCTCAGATGTTAGAGTATTGCTTTCATAACGGCGGGAGGCATTGTTTCAAATCCAATAGTAGTTAGAACTTATTAAGATACCGGAGTCGATGAAATTTATATCTAATAGTTTTTCTACCCATCTTCTTTATTTTTTTTAATCAGATTAGACTTATTGTGTTCAATGGCCGAATCAACATGTGGTGTATATAAAGAACTTTTAAAAACTTCCTCTTATTATTTTGATGTATTGACTTGACCTATTAGCAATAACATGAAAGCCTCTACTCGTGTCCCTATCTCTTCTGAGATCTAGATTCGCTTCCAATTGCTTTTCTCTTATCCTCAGCTCTACTCAAGTTAGCTTCATCTATTTCAAGAGCTTGTTGAGCTTCTGCGGATCATGTCAGTCCTTATTTCCGCATCATTTCCTAAATGGTGATCTCATTATTACCTATTCTAGCGAAACCACCCATCAGAGCCACCGTTAACCATTGTCGTTTTTGAGGCGTATTCTCCAAGACCTATATCTACAGCCGTTGCAATAGGGAGCGTGGTTTGGGTATACGCCAATTTTGGCCCTATTAGTAGAAAAATTTATTTCTTTCACTTCTGAGTCCCAACTATTCGATTAGGAGTCAGTACACAGAAGATTTAAGGTCCATTCTTCAATTTTTGCTCTCCCTTCTAATTCATGCTTTCGCGTTAGCTTCATCATGTTACCTACTAACTAAAGGCCTCTCGGGAAAACTGTCTAACTCCTCCCCGGAAAGGATCAGTTGAAACCCCCTAATTGTTTCTCTTCTCTGCAAGACAACATTTTCCTGGCGAACCAGTAATACTTCTGGCCAGAAGAAATGGTTGTGATAAGAAAACGCTCGATTTTTCGTGCTCCGTTGCTACAGTTAAACGATCTTCTTCTGATAATTTCGGTCCACCCAAGATAGCTATAATGTCCTGAAGTTCTTTGTAACGTGTGAATTTTTGCTTAACTCTTTGCGCAGTTTTCATAATGTTTCCTCGACCAACGTCCGAGGTTGTACATAGTTGACGTTGAATGCTAAATGGATCAAACTGCTGATTAAATACCTTTGGCAGCTAATCCTCTTGTAATCGGTAGTAAGCATCTAAATGTGCAATGTTCTGGCAGTAGCAGGTCTGCCCCCACAATCGTCCTCGGGTACAATAAACGGCTGTGGATCGAAAGTTTATAGATCCTCTTTGGTAGAAGTAATTCCTTTCTTCTGCAAAGAACCCATTTCTGTAATAAGGGGGGTAGTTGATAACCCACTGCAGAAGGCATTCTCCCCAATAAGGCGATACTTCTGATCCTGCTTGGACGAAACGAAAGATATTGTCGATGAATAGAAGTACGTCCTTGTTCATTCACATCCCGGCATATTCCGCCATAGTTAGGGCAGTCAACCAACTCTCATACGAGCTCCCGGCGGGTTTCTTCCTTTGACCATAGACTAGAGCTACGTTTGATTCTGCAATATTTTTTCATAATTACTCCGTATTCTTTCAATCAAAAAATTCCATGTAAAGAATCATTATACAACTTCACGAGTACTTCTCCCTTCCGCCAACAAAATTACGATACGCCTCCATGAGCTTTTGGCATGTCACGTTGATAAAAACAAATTCATGATGAGTACTGTTACCCTACTCCAGCTCCTCCAAATAGTCCGATTTTTCCTCCACGGCGATAAGGAGCTAAAAGATCCACTACTTTATTCCTGTTTCAAAGATTGATATTTCGTCTCTAACTGTATAAAGGCAGGTGCAGGTCTATGAATAGGAGGTTTGTGTAGTATCTACAGACCTTAAATATCAAAGCTCCCCAAGAACGTTGAAAATTCGCCGATGGTACTCCACCGACGGCACGCTTAGAGGAGCTCCCGTGTCAATCACTTCCATCTCTCTCATCAGTCCATCTGTAGCACTCAGAGCTACAGCTCTCACTCGATTATTTCCTATAATTGTTGTACCTCACAGTCACCTTAATTTTCTGACGCGTTAGGATCTCGACCCTTAACTACCAAAGCGTTATAATATTAGTATCTTGCCCGGAGAAAACACATCCAGGACTGGCCATAATTTGAGCGATACCCTAGGTTTTGGTCTTCAAGTGGGGGAAACCGCCGGACTAGAAGGGTAGATTGATTCTCATAATTAATAATTAAGTAAGTAGGTCGAAAGTTTTTTTTTTTTGATAGTGCCAGGCACCACTTCGAAACACCAATAGACAAATTTCCGATAGCAAGTTGCTCGGGTTAATTCAATAAGAAATAAAGTAAGTTGCACTTGATTTAGTTGGTTACCACCCAACCGAATTACTATTCAATCGTTTAGCCTCATTCATGAGTTAAATTTTTTCAAGTTCAGCCAATCCTTTCTGTTTCAAAAGAAATATTAAGTACATGAAATCACGAGTAAGGTCTCTTTCATTTCTCTATCAATAGAAAAAACCATCCGTATTAATTCTATTAATCTTATAGAATTCGAACTACCCGAACTCCATTTATGATTATTATTTCGGGATCTAATTGGCCAGTTCTTTTTTTTTTTGAATAGATATTGGATTTCCGCCTATCTAGTCTTTATAACCCTTTTAGGATGATTATGCCATTTTTCACATCTAGGATTTTACATATACAACATATCTCACTGTCCAAGAGTGAATTTTTCTTAGTATTTAGATTCAAAATAATAAGAGATCCATTTGATTTTATTGTAAACTTGCAAAACAAACATGGGGTTTGGTTGCGCCATATATACAAGATACAATATGTGTATTTGATGAATCAAATACTGGTCTAATAATGAACCATTTCATTTTACACCACATGAAATTAGTTTGATAATATTAGTTTAATAGTTTTTCCTCTTTGTTTTTTTTGAAAAATTTTTGTCAAAGGTTTCATTCACGCATAATCTATATCGATTAACCTTTGTCGTGTGAGAAAGTCTTAATTCATGAGTTGTAGGGAGGGACTTATGTCCCCACAAACAGAACTAAAGCAGTGTATGGATTTAAAGCTGTGTTACGATTACAAATGGACTTATTCTACCTACTACGAGTCAAAGTACTGATACTTGGCAGCATTCCGAGTAACTCTCAACCTGGAGTTCCGCCCGAAGAAGCAGGGGCTGGCGGTAGCTGCGAATCTTCTACTGGTACATGACAACTGTGTGGACTGATCGACTACCAGTCTTGTATCGCTTACCACGAGGGCGATGCTCCACCTCGATGCCGTTGTTGGGGAGAAATCAAGTATATATTGCTTATGTAGCTTATCCTTAGGAAGACCTTTTGAAGAAGGTTCTGTTACTAACATGTTTACTACTTTACTTCCATTGTGGGTAATGTATTTGGTTTCAAGCTGACTATCTCTACGTCTGTGAGCTGCGAATCCCACTTCTTATCCAAAACTTTCCAAGGCCCGCCTCACTGCAGTCATGTTGGAAAAGGAGAAAAGTTGAACAAGTATGTCGTCCCCTATTGGTATGTACTATTAAACCAAAATTGGGATTATCTGCCAAAAACTACGGTAGAGCGGTTTATGAATGTCTACGGTGTGGACTTGATTTTATTCCTCAAAGAGTGAAAACGTGAACTCACAGCCACTTTATGCGTTTGGAGAGATCGTTTCTTATTTTGCGCGCCGAAGCATTTTTAAAGCGCAGGCCGAAACAGGTGAAATCACAGGACATTACTTAATGCTACAACTGCTGTACATGTGAAGAAATGATGCAAAAGGGCCATATGTTCCATAGAATTAGGCGTTCCTACGTAATGCATGCTACTTAACTGGTGGATTCCTGCCAATACTAGCTTGGCTCATTAATTGCCTGGACAACGGCCTCCTTCTTCCCCCCCCCACATCCATGGCAATGCAATGCATTTATTGATAGACTGAAAAAATCATGGTATGCATTTCCGTGTACTAGCTAAAGCAGTTACGTATGTCTGGTTGAGATCATATTCCGCCGGTACAGTATATTAAACTGGAGGGGAAGTGAGATGACTTTATGTTTCCGTTGATTTCTTACGTGATATTATATCGAAAACAGACCGAAGTCGCGGTATTTTCTTCACTCAGATGGGTCTCCTATCCAGGTGTTCTGCCCGTGGCTTCCGGGGGTATTCTGTTTGGCATATGCTGCTCTGACCGAACTTTGGGATATTCCGTACTCACATTTTGGCGGGGAACTTATTTAGACCACCCTGGGGAAATGCAAAACCTGGTGCAGTAGTAATATTGTGGCTTAGAGGGCGTTGTTACAAGCTCGTAATGAGGGACGTGATCTTGCTCGTGAAGGGAATGAAATTATCCGTGAAGCTAGCAAATGGAGCCCTGAACTAGCCGCTGCTGTGAAGTATGGAAAGAGATCAAATTCGAATTCGAACCAGTAGATAAGCTAGATAAAGAGAAAAAGTAAGTGTGCATAATTCAGTAATTCCTGTTTGTTCTCCTAATTGATTGCAATTAAAGTCGGCCCAATCTTTCCTAAAAAAAAGATTGGGCCGATTGCCGAATAAAAAAAAAAGAATGAGCATTCTATACTATGTATTTGCATATATCTTTTATATGGTACAGATGTACAGATCTTACCTATATATACAAGATAAGATCGAAGACTAAACAACTCAATACTTCTATTGTTTGTTGTTGGATCCATAGATTGATTAATTATGGATCCTTGGATTGGTGGACTTTTTTATATCTCCTAGTTTCAGGCCATAGATCAAGCCAAGGGAAAGGCTCCTTTACCCATCCTATATATTGTCTTTTTCGTTCCATGTTAAAATAGAAACTTAATTATTTGATTATACGAAAACAAATTCTTTATTCTTTATTTATAGAAATAACAACTATCTCTATTTTCGATGAGAATTTGTACATCACATGGAAGAAAGCTGTGTCTTTCTATTTTAAAATTGAGAAAAAGATTCTATCAATATATATTGAAGTGATACCTCGGCTTCCCACAAAAGAGAATCATTTTACTTTCACTATTTGATTTCTTATCAGAATTAAGCATACGAATCTAATCCTAATCATTAGGATTGTTAATTAATAACGAGTAAGTATTGAAAGAACGAGTAAGTAGTGAAAGAAATGATTATCCATCGAATGTATTGTATTTCATCAAATAGGGGGTAGAAAGACTCTATGGGAAAATGGTGGTTCCGTTCGATGTTGTCTAACGAGAAGTTAGAACATAGGTGTGGGCTAAGTAAATCAATGGATAGTCTTGATGGTATTGGACATACCAGTAGAAGTGAACAACCTATTCTAAACGATACGAAGAAAAAGATTCCTAGTTGGAATCATAGTGGTAATTATAGTTTCACTAATGTTGATTCTTTATTTGAAATCAAGGATATTTGGAGTTTGATCTCTGATGACACTTTTTAGTTAGGGATAGTAATGGTGACAGTTACTCTGTATATTTTGATATTGAAAATCAGATTTTTGAGGTTGACAATGATAGTTCTTTTCTGAGTGAACTAGAAAAAAAACTTTCTAGTTATTTGAGTAGGGGGTATAAGAAAAAGAATCACTACTATTATCATTACATGTATGATACTCAATCTAGTTGGAATAATCACATTAATAGTTGCATTGATAGTTATCTTCGTTTTGAAGTCAGTATTAATAGTTCTATTTCGGGTAGTACCAACAATTACAGTGACAGTTACTTTTATAACTTCATTTGTACTGAAAATAGAAATAGTAGTGAGAGCGGTAGGTCTAGTAAAAGAACTAGAAAAAATTTCAATGATTTCCATGAAGAAGTAGAATTCCATGAAGAAGTAGAATCAGATTTCCATGAAGAAGTAGAATCAGATTTCCATGAAGAAGTAGAATCAGATTTCCATGAAGAAGTAGAATCAGATTTCCATGAAGAGTAGAATCAGATTTCCATGAAGAAGTAGAATCAGATTTCCATGAAGAAGTAGAATCAGATTTCCATGAAGAAGTAGAATCGGATTTCCATGAAGAAGTGAAGTAGAATCGGATTTCATGAAGAAGTAGAATCAGACTTCCATGAAGAAGTAGAATCAGACTTCCATGAAGAAGTAGAATCCAATGATTTCAATATAAATCAAAAATACAAACATTTATGGGTTCAATGCGAAAATTGTTATGGATTAAATTATAAAAAATTTTTTAAGTCAAAAATGAATATTTGTGAACAGTGTGGATATCATTTGAAAATGAGTAGTTCAGATAGAATTGAACTTTCGATTGATCCCGGAACTTGGGATCCTCTGGATAAAGATATGATATCTATAGACCCCATTGATTTTCGTTCAAAAGAGGAACCTTATGGAGATCGTATCGATTTTTATCAAAGAAGGACAGGTTTAGCTGATGCTATTCAAACAGGCATAGGTCAAATAAATGGTATTCCCGTAGCAATTGGCGTTATGGATTTTCAGTTTATGGGAGGTAGTATGGGATCCGTAGTAGGCGAGAAAATTACTCGTTTGATCGAGTATGCTACTAATCGATCTCTACCTGTCATTATTGTGTGTGCTTCTGGAGGAGCACGCATGCAAGAAGGAAGTTTGAGCTTGATGCAAATGGCTAAAATATCTTCTGCTTCATCTAATTATCAATCAGATAAAAAGTTATTCTATGTATCAATTCTTACATCTCCTACAACTGGTGGAGTAACAGCCAGTTTTGGTATGTTGGGGGATATCATTATTGCTGAACCTAACGCCTACATTGCATTTGCGGGTAAAAGAGTAATTGAACAAACATTAAAAAAGGTAATACCTGAAGGTTCACAAGTGTCTGAGTATTTATTCCATAAAGGTTTATTCGACCCAATAGTACCACGTAATCTTTTAAAAGGTGTTCTGGGTGAGTTATTTCAGCTCCACGGTTTCTTTCCCTTGAATCCAAGTTCAAAAATGTAAAGTATAGCACTAGATTCAGTTATTTTATTTGTAGCGAACAAGTATTTAATTCGTCGTAATCAGGTGTTTTCTTTGGTGACATAAGTTCTCCTTGTAATAAGAGACAGAGGTTTCGGATAATTTTTATTTTATATTTTATTATATTTTATTATTCTTTATTTTATTATTTTTATATTATTTATAATTATAATTATAATATAAATAATATAATAATAATAAATATAAAAATTTTTTTAGAATATTTTAGAATATAGAATATATAGTTTCTATCTAATCATTTTCTATCTAATCATATAGAATTATAGTTGATATTACTTATTACTTATAAATAAATAATATTTATTATAATTTTTTATAATATATTTATAATATAATAATGGCTTGATATTACTTATAATAGATACTTGATATTACTTATAATAGATATATCATAAGTAATAGATATATCATAAGAAGATATCTTTCTAATAGATAGAAATATTAAAACAGATAGAAATATTAAATTGAGGCACCTATTCTATGACAGATCCCAACTTACCCTCTATTTTTGTGCCTTTAGTGGGCCTAGTATTTCCGGCAATTGCAATGGTTTCCTTATTTCTTCATGTCCAAAAAAATAAGATTGTCTAGACCCAATGGGACCGAATCTTATCAATTTATTTCAACACTGGATGATAATACAGATATTTATCTCGTGTAATATGGTATGATATGTGGCTCTTTCCGAACACACAAATGAAAGAACTGTTATGCGGATATATGATATCTGCATAAATGCATGTATATGTGAATATAGCTGGTTCAAAATGGATTAGTGAATATTTTAAATAGAAAGTCAATGTATCTAACCAATTACTCCTAATGTTTCACATCAGAATAGTGCTAGTTGATGAAAGTTACTTCGGGATCAAGAAAGGTAAAGTAAAATTTATTTGGGTTATTCGCTCAATTCCAATCGAATGCAACTGGATCTAGTATAGTATGAATTGGCGATCAGAACATATATGGATAGAACTTATAACGGGGTCTCGAAAAACGAGTAATTTTTGCTGGGCCTGTATCCTTTTTTTAGGTTCACTAGGATTCTTAGTGGTTGGAACTTCCAGTTATCTTGGTAGGAATTTGATATCCGTATTTCCATCTCAGCAAATCATTTTTTTTCCACAAGGGATCGTGATGTCTTTCTACGGGATCGCGGGTCTATTCATTAGCTCGTATTTGTGGTGCACAATTTCGTGGAATGTAGGTAGCGGTTATGACCGATTCGATAGAAAAGAAGGAATAGTGTGTATTTTTCGCTGGGGATTTCCTGGAATAAATCGTCGCATCTTCCTTCGCTTCTTTATGAGAGATATCCAATCAATCAGAATAGAGGTTAAAGAGGGTCTTTATCCTCGTCGTGTCCTTTATATGGAAATCAGAGGCCAAGGAGCCATTCCCTTGACTCGTACTGATGAGAATTTTACTCCACGAGAAATTGAACAAAAAGCTGCCGAATTGGCCTATTTCTTGCGCGTACCAATTGAAGTATTTTGAAACGAACTGAAGTGAAGAATAAAATGAAGAATAAATATTTTCTCAAGATGGGGGAAGGAACTTGAAACCTATCCGAACATGTATTTCGTAATACAGAATTCATCTTTTAGGCCCCAGATTTGGAATTGATACCCTTTTCTGGTTAGACGGTGAAACATTTCGAAAGAATTAATTGATCCAGGGGGAGTTTTTTCGTCTCGAAACTCGATTCGTTACTTCAAGTGGGTTTTCGAGTATTCATCGAAAGGAACAAATGAAAATAAAATTGGTTCAAATTTGCCCAATTGAGATATCCGGAATAATATTTATTTCTTTTTTTCTCATTTTCATCCGAAAAGGACTCTTATTCTATGTCTATATTCCTTCTAAATTAAATAAAAAAATAAAATTATTACACAATAATAGGAAAGGAATAGACCCATAGGTCAATACCTTGTTATACAACTCGTGCTTCAAAGAAATATCAGATCAGATAGAGTCAACGAATGAAGCAGGTTCATTAACAATTCAATTCACAGAAAAAAAAATGAAAAAAAAGAAAGCATTGGCCTCCCTCCCATATCTCGCATCTATAGTATTTTTGCCCTGGTGGGTCTCTTTCTCATTTAATAAATGTCTGGAACCTTGGGTTACTAATTGGTGGAATACCAGGCAATCCGAAAATTTTTTGAATCATATTCAAGAGAAAAACGTTCTGGAAAGATTCATAGAATTAGAAGAACTATTCCTATTGGACGAAATGATAAAGGAGTACCCGGAAACGCATATACAAAAACTTCATATAGGAATACACAAGGAAACAATACAATTAGTCAAAGCACACAATGAATATGATCTCCATATCATTTTGCATTTCTCGACAAATATAATCTGTTTCGCTATTCTAAGTGGTTATTTTATTCTGAGTAATGAAGAACTCGTCATTCTTAATTCTTGGGTTCAGGAATTCCTCTATAACTTAAGTGACACAATAAAAGCTTTTTCTATTCTTTTAGTTACTGATTTATGGATCGGATTTCACTCGACCCATGGTTGGGAACTAATGATCGGTTCGGTCTACAACGATTTTGGATTGGATCATAACGATCAAATTATATCTGGTCTTGTTTCCACTTTTCCAGTTATTCTAGATACAATTGTGAAATATTGGATCTTCCTTTTTTTAAATCGTGTATCTCCTTCGCTTGTAGTAATTTATCATTCAATGAATGAATAAAGAACTCATTTGATCTTATTATATCAATCAAATCAGAATCTTTCTTCGTGTATAAAGAAAGTATTTTCAATTTTACTTAATTCTTTATACTTTTATCTGTTCAAGGTATTCGTCCTATATTCCAGTACAATTATTCCAGTACAATGACAGACTCGTGTATAGGGAACTATACTAGCTACCTATCTAATTTATTGTAGAAATTCCGGGATCAATGATTGGACATGCAAAATAAAAATACTTTTTCTTGGGTAAAGGAAGAGATGACTCGATCCATTTCTGTATCGATCATGATATATGTAATAACTCGGGCATCTATTTCAAATGCATATCCCATTTTTGCGCAGCAGGGTTATGAAAACCCGCGAGAAGCAACGGGACGAATTGTATGTGCCAATTGCCATTTAGCTAATAAACCCGTGGATATTGAAGTTCCGCAAGCTGTGCTTCCTGATACTGTATTTGAAGCAGTTGTTCGAATACCTTATGATAAGCAACTGAAACAAGTTCTTGCTAATGGTAAAAAGGGGACTTTGAATGTGGGGGCTGTTCTCATTTTACCCGACGGATTCGAATTAGCCCCCCTTGATCGTATTTCTCCTGAGTTGAAAGAAAAGATAGGAAATCTGTCTTTTCAGAGTTATCGTCCCAATAAAAGAAATATTATTGTGATAGGTCCTGTTCCCGGTCAGAAATATAGTGAAATCGTCTTTCCCATTCTTTCCCCCGACCCTGCTACGAAGAAAGACGTTCACTTCTTAAAATATCCCATATACGTAGGTGGGAACAGAGGAAGGGGTCAGATTTATCCTGATGGTAGCAAAAGTAACAATACAGTCTATAATGCTACATCAGCAGGTATAGTAAGCAGAATAGTACGTAAAGAAAAAGGGGGATATGAAATAACCATAGTTGATGCATCGGATGGACATCAAGTGGTTGATATTATACCTCCAGGACCAGAACTTCTTGTTTCAGAGGGTGAATCCATCAAGCTTGATCAACCATTAACAAGCAATCCCAATGTGGGAGGCTTTGGTCAGGGAGATGCAGAAATAGTGCTTCAAGACCCATTACGGGTCCAAGGTCTTTTGTTCTTCTTGGCATCTGTTATTTTGGCACAAGTTTTTTTGGTTCTTAAAAAGAAACAGTTTGAAAAGGTTCAATTGTACGAAATGAATTTCTAGGTGCAGAGATTCCTTAACATCAAGTTGGTAAAAAGCGCCGAATTTTTTTGATCCATACAATTATGTATGATCAAAAAATCTGTAAACCTTTTTGGTTGCTTTGTTTATACTTTTTTTTTCGTTTTGCGGGATGTCTGGAATTCATTACTTGTATCCTATTCTTAGTAATAGACAATAGACATACAAAGAAAGAGAATACAGAGCAAGGATGGGAAAAATGAAAGAAAGAAATCCTTTTAGGAGGGATTACTAGTCTTACGAGTCTTCTATTCGACACAAGAAAAGGGCGGAAAATCCTTTTTCTTGTGTCGTCTTATATCGAAATAATAATTATTTTTTCTCCTGTTCGTCAAAGATTACCATTCCTTCTTTTCCGGGTCCACCAGAACTCTTTTGGTTAGATTCATAGGAAGTTGTGGACAAACAAAAAGAGAGAAAGGATTAGGGGAATAATTGATTGAGCAAATAGAACTTCTTCAATTAACTTAAACTTTAAACTTAGAGAAATTATTCAAGAGAAATTATTCAAACAAATTATATTATAGAGTTTTATAGAGTAAGTTCTATTAGTAGTTTATTATAGAAATGATAGTAGTTTAGTATAGAAATGATTTGCAGGATGTCTCATGCGTAGAAATCTATATAATATTGTATTATTCAGAAAATCCATTGATTACTCTTTTCTTGTTTCTTCATAAGAGTTAATATTATGGAGGAAAGGAAGAACAGAGACTATGAATCAATCAATAGATTCAATTCTTCAAAAACATTATTAAGAAACAAAAGAATAGAGTGGTTTGAAACATCAGAGCAAAGGATCCGTTTTGTCATTTCATTTCTACGAATATAATATTTTGATTATGTTGACTGGCCAATTTGTATGTTATGGAATAGATCAAAATCTTCCTACTTCCTATAAGAGTAAGAAAAGAACTCAACGGGACCTTACCCTCCTTTGTCTAATTAGAGCGATAAGGTCCCGTTGAGTTCTTTTCTTACTCTTTCATGTCTACAATCCGGTTTATCCGATTACTAGAGAGATGAACCCAACCCAGAATATGAACCGTAAAAGAAAACACCTATTAAACCGATCACAGGAATACCAGTTACAGTACCAACCAGCCAAAGAGGAATCCTTCCAGTAGTATCGGCCATTTCCCCTACTTTCCTCCACATTTTCTCAAATGGTCATGCTAGAGACAAAAACAGTCATGGATAATTATGAGGATGGTATCTTTCCGAATGGGATAAGAGAATTCCTACTATTCTCTTTCTTTCTTTCAATTGAAGAAATAATTGGAAAATAAAACAGCAAGTACAAAAATTAGTAATAAACCCCAGTATAGACTGGTACGATTCAATTCAACATTTTGTTCATTCGGGTTTGATTGTGTCATAGCTCTATAATTAAAATTAGGTTTATCGTTGGATGAACTGCATTGCTGATATTGACCCCAAAAAAGAAACGGTAGGTACAGCTAGTCCGTGAACAGCCAACCATCGCACTGTAAAAATTGGATAGGTTCGATCTATGGTCATTGGGGGCCTCCTAAAAGGATTTACTAAATTCATCAAGTTGTTCCAAAGAATCAAAACGGCCGGTTATCAATGGAATACCTTGTCGGCTCTCTGTGAAATACTCGTTTGGCCGAGGACTTCCAAACACGTCGTAAGCTAAACCCGTACTGACGAATAACCAAACCCGCAATGAATAGGGAAGGTATAGTAATGCTATGAATGACCCAGTATCGAATACTGGTAATAATATCAGCAAAAGAACGTTCTCCCCGTGCTTCCAGACATGCTGAGCTCCACAAAATTTTTGTACATTCAAAAAAGGGAATCGATTCCTTGAAAGATGGGATCAGTAAATGGAAAACTACTGATATTGCATCTTGTGAGATCGTCAATTTTGTACCAAAGGTTTATTTCAAGTATACCGAATCAGTATAGCTATCCTTCCTCTGGCACAGCAACGCAGTCTCGATCGGTACCGAAATGCTACATAATTCTTTTCTTCTTTTTTTGTTCCTTGTCTATGCATAACTCTATGTTATGTCTTGGAAAAGCGTGAATCGATGGTTTCTAATAATTTATGAAGCATATTAGAATATTCACTTATGGAACATATTATAATATTCACACAATTCAATTATATGTATGCGAAATCTATAATAAACCCATTTTGGGGTTAAAAGTTTTTTTGTTCAAATCTTTTTATTTCAAGTATACCGAATCAGTATAGCTATCCTTCCTCTGGCACAGCAACGCAGTCTCGATCGGTACCGAAATGCTACATAATTCTTTTCTTCTTTTTTTTGTTCCTTGTCTATGCATAACTCTATGTTATTCAATAGATCAATAGAAAATTACTCAAATTCCTTATAAGATTTCCATTATTGGATTCGTAATAGAAAGTAAAGATCTTGGAAAAGCGTGAATCGATGGTTTCTAATAATTTATGAAGCATATTAGAATATTCACTTATGGAACATATTATAATATTCACACAATTCAATTATATGTATGCGAAATCTATAATAAACCCATTTTGGGGTTAAAAGTTTTTTGTTCAAATCTTTTTATTTCAAGTAATTGGTTGGTCGTATAATACAATAAATATACTGTAATACAAAATACAATAGTATATACTATATTAGTGAAAGAAACAGAATATACTATATTAGTGAAAGAAACAGAACCCAGTTGGAACAATCCATATTCGTGATGCAACCGTTATTGTATTAGATCCAAAACAAAGGTTCTTTCTTGACCAAACTAGAAGTATGGAACTCCATGATATGGAAAGACAGAATATAGAATCTAAAAGGATAATGGAAGTTGTTCGTCTTTGAATCGAGTTGGACCTGAAAAAAAAGAATAAAAATATAAAAATTAAAAATAAAGTAAAGGTTTTATTTTTTTCGATAGATCGTGGGACACCTTTTTCTTTTCATTCGAAATATTATGTTATGGGCAATTAAGCAACCTATTACTGTACTGAGTCCAATGAGTTAAAATAAATAAAAGGTAAATAGTATCAGGCCGTTCGTTCCAAAAAAGATTAGATCCTATTGAAATAGAAAGGAAATGATTAAAATGGAATTTTCAAATCCAATTCTTTTATTCCAAAATTACTTAAATTACTTATATTTTATTTAATATTTAATTTATTTAATATTTAATTTAATATTTAAGTATAAGTCTATAAGTAATTTAAGTTTTGAATGAAGTTACACGGCACAGTTCTTATTACTATTACTTTTACTTATACTTTATATTTTACTTACTTTTACTATTACTTTATTCAACTCACAAATTCCACAATGAATCTGTTGATTCCGAATCATAGGATCGGTCAATGTCACAGCAGATGAATCGAATTTTTCTACCTATGTCACTCTTAGTTAGTCTTATCTATAATGACTGATGGATCCAGAATTTTCAATTGGAACTAAACTAATTCTGTCAATTGATTTTTTCTTGCCGTCGTATTTTGTAAAAATTGAAACTTAGGTAAGTGTTTTATCAACATATGTAGCAAAAGAACATATCTAATTTAGCTCTTTCATGCTTACTATAACTAGTTATTTCGGTTTTCTACTGGCTGCTTTAACTATAACCTCAGCTCTATTCATTGGTTTGAACAAGATACGACTTATTTGAAATGAATTGAATGAAAAATTGATAAAAACGAATATTTCTCTGAGATTCCGGGTATTCTATGGTTCTTTCTCACATCAATTGCCAATTCTTGGTCATTGAGATTCACGGATAATTTAGATTAATATTTAGGGATAGATCTTACCTTTCTTTTTATCCCCTTAAACAAACCGAAATGATTGAAGTTTTTCTATTTGGAATCGTCTTAGGTCTAATTCCTATTACTTTAGCAGGATTATTCGTAACCGCATATTTACAATATAGACGTGGTGATCAGTTGGACCTTTGATTGAGTAATATTTCTTTCTTTTTTTGATTGACCTCCTGCAGGAAGGAGGTCAAATTCAAGTTTTCAAGTTACAATTCAACTTTTTGTTTTGTTAAATTATTTTATTGTGATTCGACATCAAATAAACCGAATCACGCTCTGTAGGATTTGAACCTACGACATCGGGTTTTGGAGACCCGCGTTCTACCGAACTGAACTAAGAGCGCTTTCTTATCCTTATGACAGGAGATACGACTGTACTGTAAAGAAAAGTAATTTTTCTACCCCCAATACGTCTTGCATACATATAGTATGCAAGACCAGAAGATTATGTCCAATTTTAATCGATCTCAATGAATCCCTCGTTACTGCCCATGGGAGAAGTAATAGGTAGGGATGACAGGATTTGAACCCGTGACATTTTGTACCCAAAACAAACGCGCTACCAAGCTGCGCTACATCCCTTTTCAAAATTGTTGTACAGTTTCATTGTACAAAATCCCTGTCTTGTTTTCCATATCGTCATTTTCTCCTCCATCTATATACAATTTTCTTGTCATTTCTTCTTTTTGGTTTTTTGGTTTCATATAATAAAAGAATTATATACATCTGAACCCTAACGTATAAAAAAGTTAATATTTATCAGTAATGCTCAGGAACAAGGGATTAGATTTTTTTTCTTTTACAAAAAAAGAAAAAAATCTATTGCTTCATTGTACATATCTATTTTAGTTAGGAATCCTGTTTAGTTAGGAATTCTGTGTAAAAAAATACAAATGATCTTGAACTACAGCATCTGACCATATATGTATTACAATCTATAATAGAAGGAGGATTTTCAATGCGAGATATAAAAACATATCTCTCCGTGGCACCTGTGCTAAGTACTCTATGGTTTGGGTCTTTAGCAGGCCTATTGATAGAAATTAATCGGTTATTTCCGGATGCCTTGTCATTCCCCTTTTTTAATTCTAGTTATTGATTGATATGCGAAGAAATGAATAAAATTAGAGATACAATTCCACGTGACTAAAATTTCTAATTTCGCCCCTATTTTTTCAGTTCTTTAGGATAGGAAGGAAAAGAAAAAAGTGTATTGAACCTCAGCAAAAATGTGGTAGATCGAAGATCGAATTTTGGAGAACAGAAATGAAAATGTGGATCCAGTCTACGGCGAGTTCCACGAAATCATAGCATAGAAAGAAGATATTTAACTTAAATAATAAATAAAATAAATATTAATAAAATATTGAGATTTAGGATAGGAACAATTGAGAGTTAGAAAGAAATTGTATTATTTAATTATTACTCCATTAAATTATTACTTTATTATTCTATTACTTTATTATTCTATTAAAATTGTTACTCCATTAATATAATATTAATTATCTATTAATTATCATTATATAATGAAATGATAATTGCAACGAAATACTTAGAAATTCCATTTCTAGTTAGTAACTTCTATCGATTTTTTTTGTTCTTTTCTTCTTCTTCAGCTCGGATCGAAAATAGAAGAGTTAAGCCGATCCAAAATTCAAAGGAGGTTCATGGCCAAGGGTAAAGATGTCAGAGTCATAGTTATTTTGGAATGTACCAGTTGTGCCCGAAATGATGTCAATAAAGAATCGCCAGGTATTTCTAGATATATTACTCAAAAGAATCGACACAATACGCCTGGTCGATTAGAATTGAGAAAATTTTGTCGCTATTGTAACAAGCATACGATTCATGGAGAAATAAAGAAATAGATCGAACAGAACGCGTGTGCGCTCTCGCCAAGGAAGAGGAAGAACTTAACATATATTTAACATATATAATATACATAATGTATACAAATCAAAGCCTATTTTGGTCGGATCTGAACTGAAGTGAATAAAGAAATATAATTTTAGAAATAAGGAATAAACCATGGATAAATCCAAGCAATCTTTTCGTAAATCCAAGCGATCTTTTCGTAGGCGTTTGCCCCCAATTGGATCGGGGGATCGAATCGATTATAGAAACATGAGTTTAATTAGTCGATTTATTAGTGAACAAGGAAAAATATTATCTAGGCGGGTGAATAGATTGACTTTGAAACAACAACGATTAATTACTATTGCTATAAAGCAAGCCCGTATTTTATCTTTGTTACCTTTTCTTAATAATGAGAAACAATTTGAGAGAGCCGAGTCGATCCCCAGAACTACTGGTCCTAGAACCAAAAATAAATAGACATACTCTTCAATTGACTCAAAACTCCAATTGTAACTCAAGCTCAGATTGATGTTTTGTTCGAAAAGGCCTAGAATCTAGAGTGGGTTCCTGTGTTATAAGAAACAAAAAATGGAGAAAATTTTTTTATTGAAACATATTCGTTCATTCCTATTACTATCTTAATTTATTTTATTCTATTTTCCCGGAGTTCCTTCTCCGGGGAATTCTGTTTCAATCATTCCTGTACTGTATATTACTTTAGAATCTACTTTAATTACTTTAGAATCTACTTTATTTGATGATCTTGTTGGAAATCATGTAAAGACAATTCTTATTTGATATAGCTATTTGTGCAGGTATTTTACGATTAAGAAGCAATTGCTTCTTGTACAGATTGTGTATTAATCTACTATAACTATACAATACCTTATTCTCACGAGTTACTGCATTTATCCGAGTGATCCACAAACGACGAAAATCCCTCTTTTGCCTGCCTCTATCTCGATGAGAGGAAGCCAAAGCTCTCATTTTCTGTTGAGTAATCGTTCGAGTAAGTCTTGAATGAGCTCCTCTAGAGGTTGATGCAAATAAACGAATTTTTGTTCGACGTCTCCGAGCTGTATATCCCCGTCTAACTCTGGTCATTGAATCAAATTAAACCTTAATGAATAACTAATTGATTTCGATTCTTTCAGTCATCCTTTTCCCCTCTCACGGTCGATTAATAACAAAACGGATTATTCCGATATATAAAATATAAATTCCAATGGCTTTTGCTACTATAACCTTCCTGACCACAATTTTTTATTCCGTCCAGGCATTTCACCTGCAAATAAGAAATTCTAATGATACTAAAAAAAAAATAGTGGGTTCCATCGTTTCTATGGTTACTTCTTAAACGGTGAGGTCCTCTCTATACACCGGAGCCTCTTCTTTCATTTAACCAAATGGTATTGTGAACTTGTATAGTTCACACTCTTTGGCTCTACCCATCAATTATAGAGTAATAGCTCTTTTCACAATAAGAGTTATCTATACAGTGACGGCATTTAATTAGGAAAGTTGGCTAGGTAGCTGACCCTCTTAGTCCGCTCTTTTAACAATAGGAGCATAATCTTTTTGCTTCTTATAATACTATTTCCTCCGCTTAATGGATAACTATTTGCTACCAATGGGGAATTGCTTTTCATCTCAAATCTAGGTGATTGGATTTGCACCAATGGAAACCATAAATTCCATACACAATATAGGTATATGATAGATCTTTTCCATTTACCCTATTCATTGGTACCGGTCATTGACACTGGAAAAATTGTCTCATTTGTTCGAACTCATGATCTGAACGAGTCGCACATACACCCTAGTACATGTTCCTCGACGCTGAGGACATCCTCTAAGAGCGGGAGATTTCGTAACATTTCTTATTGGCTGTCTTGCGTTTCTAATAAGTTGTTTAATAGTTGGCATGTCGTATCGTATATATATATATATGTATATATAGAATTAGAATGGAATGGGTTGGTTTAGATCGATCTTAACCTGATGATTGGATTGATGATTATGAATTTTTTCTATTCAATACCAAATCACAGAAAATTCGAATTATGGTTTGAAATGGATTTACACGAAATCCCCGGTATTTTCATTTTCGACCGCTACGAGATCAACAATGCCATGAGCTTGGGCTTCTGTTGCTGACATAAAAACATCCCTTTCCATGTCTTCGGATACAACCCATAAAGGCTTGCCCGTTCTTTGTACATAAACCTTTGTGAGGGTTTCACGAAGTTTCAGTAGTTCTTCCATTTCCAGGACAAATTCCCCTGTTCGTGATTCATAAAAAGAACTAGCAGGTTGATGAATCATGACCCTAATTATATTGATATTGATATAACATCATGAACGGTTCCTCTATCTCGCATGATTGGGCTAATGTAAGGGATAAAAAAAATAACAAGAAGAAATTGAACAACCGTACAGGCATCTTCTGTGCGTTGCATACGGCTCCGCAATGGAATTTACTTTTTTCTTCTCTTCTATTCTATCTAAGAAAGAAAGAGAATCCATCTGATTCAGATCGTTGAATGATCCATTTACCACCCTTCCTTTCGTAGGAGTCAAAAATACTATGATGGTTCTGTTGCTTTATATATTTATCTCGTCTGTGATTTAGCAATCCCAAAGTGCCTTTCTGATACGATCAAATAAGGAAAACTGATCTTTTTTTTTCATTTTCGTACTCTTCCATAACATAAATATCAGAAAGAAACTTCTGGTGTGGAAGAAAAATGGTTTGTGACGCTGAAATGTACCCCCGACACATAAAATCAACAAATCGGAAATAACCTTTGTTTCATACTACTATCTCGATACAAAATCTCATGTTATGAAAAAACAATAATGGTTTGTTCATATCGAACTCGAAGTGCCATGCTATTATTACTTATTATTCATATTCAATATGGCGAAGGCATAGTCTTTCTTTTTTTTTTCAAATAAAAACTCATTGGCGCCAAGCGTGAGGGAATGCTAGACGTTTGGTAATTTCTCCTCCGATCAGAATGAAAGATCCCATAGAAGCGGCTAACCCCATGCATATTGTATGCACATCGGGTGGCACAAATTGCATAGTATCATAAATAGCTATTCCTGATACTACCCATCCGCCGGGAGAGTTTATAAACAAAAAAGATCCCTAGTATTATCTTCTATACTGAGATATACCATGAGACCAACAATTTGATTTGAGATCTCGCTATTAACCTCTTGACCTAAAAAAAGTAATCTTTCTCGATGAAGTCGGTTGATTAGGACAAAATTGGTTCCTTTAGGAACTGTACGTGCACCTTTGGATGCATACGGTTCAAAAAAATTGCGAAAAAAGAATCAATGTGTCGATTCCAGTTCTATTTTTTTTTTCTGTAATAGGTTTTTGTTTTTCTAATAAAGCTTCCATTTTTAAAAGACATGAGATGAGTTTTGGCTTCCTTACCTATAAAAAAAGAATTTACTGAACTTATTGAAATTGAATTGAACAAATCTCTCTCATTGATGTATTGTTTCATCGACATTCAAATCACGATGTAATTTTCTTGTTTCTGAATGGGCCTTTTCAATTCTTTTAGGTTCATGTTCTACTCCGGGAAAAGATCTGTCCGAATTCCATTTGCACATATAGGGCAAATGGTCTCAGTACCACTTCTTTTTGTTACGACTTTTTTTTTCAATTCGTTTCATGCCTTTCCCCAATCATTCGATGTACTCATCATACTATTCCGTTGGTTATTGGTTGGACGTTTGAAATCACTCCTATAATAAGGATAAGAATCGTTTATGATACAAGCGGTAATCGTACATTACATGGATTACCAATTTGGTATTTTCTGAACGGAGCCTGGATACTTTATTACTTTATTTTATTTTTATTTTTCCAAGTCAACCATAAATTCTCCTAATTGATCCTCAAAATAAATAAATTGATCTAATTGCACTTCACGCTCCGAATGATTGATGGTTCACTCAATACAATATTTCTTAGGCGAAACAGAGGATATTTCGATCGAGGGAGAGAACGGGTAAATTCCATATAACCCAATATGTCTGACAAGTCGCACTATAAGTCAACCCAAACTGCATCTTCCTCTCCAGGACTCCGAAAAGGTACTTTTGGAACACCAACGGGCATTAAATTAAAGAAAAAATTGAGTACTATACTTCACTTTAATGTGGAAACATAACAATGGCTTTATCGTCTTCATCCCTTTTTCTGTTTATTGTATTTTATACATAGATTTTTATACATAAATTGGAAGGTTTATTTTATAGAGTAAGACAGAATGAATAAAGAAAAATTTTAACTAACGGATCAATCGTTGGAGTAATAAACAAGTATCTACGCATTCGTTTCCCTAAAGTAGAACTAATCCTCCCATTGCGTATTGGTACTTATCGGGTATAGAATAGATCTGCTTCTCTTTGTTCTTACGAACAGAATTGTTCCATTATTTTCAATGGAACGGAATAAAAATTAACCCTTTCTCATACGGAATCTACTGAAAAGGTTAGATACATAGTATAGTCTTTTCCAATGCGATAAAATAAAGTGACATAGTGTCTATTTTTCTTTGATAAAGGGGTATTTCCATGGGTTTGCCTTGGTATCGTGTTCATACTGTCGTATTGAATGATCCCGGTCGATTGCTTTCTGTCCATATAATGCATACAGCCCTAGTTGCTGGTTGGGCCGGTTCGATGGCTTTATACGAATTAGCGGTTTTTGATCCCTCTGACCCCGCTCTTGATCCAATGTGGAGACAAGGTATGTTCGTTATACCCTTCATGACTCGTTTAGGAATAACCAATTCGTGGGGTGGTTGGAGTATTTCAGGAGGAACTGTAACGAATCCCGGTATTTGGAGTTATGAAGGTGTGGCAGGGGCACATATTGTGTTTTCTGGCTTGTGCTTCTTGGCAGCTATCTGGCATTGGGTGTATTGGGACCTAGAAATATTCTGTGATGAACGTACGGGCAAACCATCTTTGGATTTGCCTAAGATCTTTGGAATTCATTTATTTCTCTCAGGGTTGGCTTGCTTTGGCTTTGGCGCATTTCATGTAACAGGTTTGTATGGTCCTGGAATATGGGTGTCCGATCCTTATGGACTAACTGGAAAAGTACAACCTGTAAGTCCAGCGTGGGGCGCGGAAGGCTTTGATCCTTTTGTTCCCGGAGGAATAGCCTCTCATCATATTGCAGCGGGTACATTGGGCATATTAGCAGGCTTATTCCATCTTAGTGTCCGTCCGCCTCAACGTCTATACAAAGGATTACGTATGGGCAATATTGAAACTGTACTTTCCAGTAGTATCGCTGCTGTTTTTTTTGCAGCTTTCGTTGTTGCTGGAACTATGTGGTATGGTTCAGCAACTACCCCAATCGAATTATTTGGTCCCACTCGTTATCAGTGGGATCAGGGATACTTTCAGCAAGAAATATATCGAAGAGTTAGCGCCGGACTAGCCCAAAATCTGAGTTTATCGGAAGCTTGGTCTAAAATTCCCGAAAAATTAGCTTTTTATGATTACATTGGTAATAATCCAGCAAAAGGGGGATTATTCAGAGCAGGGTCAATGGACAACGGGGATGGAATAGCTGTTGGGTGGTTAGGACACCCCGTCTTTAGAGATAAAGAAGGGCGCGAGCTTTTTGTACGTCGTATGCCTACCTTTTTTGAAACATTTCCGGTAGTTTTGGTAGATGGAGACGGAATTGTTAGAGCCGATGTTCCTTTTAGAAGGGCAGAATCAAAGTATAGTGTTGAACAAGTAGGTGTAACTGTTGAGTTCTATGGTGGCGAACTCAATGGAGTCAGTTATAGTGATCCTGTGACTGTAAAAAAATATGCTAGACGTGCCCAATTAGGTGAAATTTTTGAATTAGATCGGGCTACTTTGAAATCTGATGGCGTTTTTCGCAGCAGTCCAAGGGGTTGGTTCACTTTTGGCCATGCTACGTTTGCTTTGCTCTTCTTTTTCGGACACATTTGGCATGGCGCTAGAACCTTGTTCAGAGATGTTTTTGCTGGCATTGATCCAGATTTGGATGCTCAAGTGGAATTTGGAGCATTCCAAAAACTTGGAGATCCAACTACAAAGAGACAAGTAGTCTGATACAACATTGCTCTGGTATCTTTCGCCTCTTTTTTGATTTGACATAGGGTTAGGGTACTGAAGAAATCTTGACTTGAATCACCATCTTTTCTTTGACTCTTTCCTTTTCTTTATATGGTAAATGATGCCAAATGAATAGGTGTGGAAGCTATAATTGTAAACCACGATCGAATCTATGGAAGCATTGGTTTATACATTCCTTTTAGTCTCGACTTTAGGGATAATTTTTTTCGCTATCTTTTTTCGAGAACCGCCTAAGGTTCCAACTAAAAAATGAAATAATTTTTCATTATCTCAATTGAAGTAATGAGTCTCCCCATATGGGAGGCTCATTACTTCAACTAGTCCCCGTGTTCTTCGAATGGATCTCTTAGTTGTTGTGAGGGTTGCCCAAAAGCGGTATATAAGGCGTACCCAGTAAAGCTTACAAGTAAACCAGATATGAAGATGGCGACTAGGGTTGCTGTTTCCATTTTTAGACAATTTCAAGATCACAATGGATCTACGATAAGATCGTTTATTTACAACTACAACGGAATGGTATACAAAGTCAACAGATCTCAACCAATGATTAAATAGGATTTATGGCTACACAAACCGTTGAGGATAGTTCTAGATCTGGGCCAAGACAAACTACTGTAGGGAATTTATTGAAACCATTGAATTCGGAATATGGTAAAGTAGCTCCGGGCTGGGGGACTACACCATTAATGGGAGTCGCAATGGCCCTATTTACGGTATTCCTATCTATTATTTTGGAAATTTATAATTCTTCCGTTTTACTGGATGGAATTACAATGAGTTAAGTTTATAAGAACTTTGAAGTCCTAGTTTTCAATCAAAAAAATTACTTTACTTAAAACTCGGATTTCTAGACCATTCTGGTAGTTCGACCGTGGAATTTATTTGTTTCGGTATCTCCGGAATATGAGTGTGTGACTTGTTATAATTGATCCTATTGATAATACAGAGAATGGTCCTGTTATCTCTATCGAGATGATTCTATTTCGTCGGATAGTTATTCTAGTATCTGGAGCACGGAATATATATAGAATATAGAATAGATTAAGAAAAGAAATATTAAAACTATGATTCATACCTACTATTCAGACCTCGCAACCGGACTCAGAAATTTTCAAATAGATATTTCCTAAATCAAACGATTTTTCTTCCTTCAGACTTTTTTTTTCTTGACCGAAGGACAACTCTTTTTCTAGATTTTGTTGAGTCATTACATTCATCGAATAAGTGATCATCAAAGGGTTCTTACTCAGAGAACCTTTGAGTTTAGCTTGAGGCTTTGCTTTATTAATTTATTAAATTAAATCATCGTGGTTCTAGTATGAATCTGGGGTTTCAATTGATTCATAGGGTCTCAACAAGCAAATTCCTATCAATAGTAAAACAAGAATCAATCCGCATTACACAAAAAAACAAGAAATAAAATAACAAATAAAAAAATAGGGAAGAGAAGATTCAAAAGGCCTGTAATGATCAACATCAAAAGAGACAGATGAGCCAACTTGATATT
>PYDT01002014.1:40000-45000 GCA_004837865.1 Musa balbisiana | reverse complement strand
AATTGCGAAATGCTTTTGTAGAGTGTCCGATATCTCTTTTACATCTTCTATGCGAAAATATTCAATTCTCATAAGATCTTCTTGACTCTTATTCAAAAGGTCCAATAATGTGTGTATATTGGACCTTTTGAGACAATTATAGGTCCTGGAAGGTAATTCTGATTGGTCAATAAAAATACATTTCAATGGAATTTCTTTTTGTTTTTCTTTAGATTGGTTAATCTATCTTGAAAGGTAAAAATGGGTAGAGTAAACCTGTTTTTATTTTCTTTGAAATTAATGTCCTCTTCCTCCGCATGTAGAAAAGGAATAAATAAATCAATTAAATTACGAGAAGCTTCATAAAGTGCTTCCTTAGGAGTTAAACTTCCATTCGTCCATATTTCTAGAAAAAGTATCTCTTGTTTTTCATTCCCATTCCCATAAGAATGAATACTATGATTCGCATTTCGAACAGGCATAGATACAGCATCTATAGGATAACTTCCATTTTTAGAGTTAGTTGTTGGTTTCGTACGATATCCACGATCTCGCCTGATTTGTAATCCAATACACAAATCAATTGGTTCCGTCAGGTTAGCTATATGTTGTGTTGTGTCAACTATTTCCACGGAAGGTGGTGAGATGATATCTTGAGCGGTTACGTATTTAGGGCCCCTGGCGCAAATGGATGCGTCTCTAACTCCATATATATTACTTCTCAATACAATTTCTTTCAAATTTAGTAAAATTTCATGTACCGATTCTTCAATACCTATTATCGTAGAATATTCATGCGGCACTTTCTCAGAGTTTGCACGTGTGATACATGTTCCTTCTATTTCTCCAAGTAAAGCCCTTCGCATGGCAATACCTATAGTATCAGCTTGACCTTTCATAAGCGGGGACAGAACGAAACGACCATAATAAAGACGTTTACTGTCTACTCTCGATTCAACACACCTCCACTGTAGTGTTCGAGTGGATCCTGCTACTTCCTCTCGAACCATACTATACTAATACTATTATTTGATCAGATCATTGAATCATTTATTTCTCTTGAAATCTGTTTTTTTCTTATTTCTACACACGTCTTTTTTAGGGGGTCGACATCCATTATGTGGCATAGGTGTTACATCACGTACGAAACTTAATAGTATACCACTTCTACGAATGGCTCGTAATGCTGCATCTCTTCCGAGACCAGGACCTTTTATCATAACTTCTGCTCGTTGCATACCCTGATTAACTACTGTACGAATAGCATTTAATGCCGCCGCTTGAGCAGCATAGGGTGTCCCTCTTCTTGTCCCTTTGAATCCGGAAGTACCAGCAGAGGCCCAAGAAACCACCCGACCTCGTACATCTGTAACAGTTACAATGGTATTGTTGAAACTTGCTTGAACGTGAATAATTCCTTTTGGTATTCTACGTCCATTCTTACGTGAACCAATACGCCCATTCCTACGTGAACCGATTCTTGGTATAGCTTTTGTCATATTTTATCATCTTATAAATATAAGTCAGAAATATACGGAAAGAAAAGATACGGAAATATCCATTTCATATTAAAAGAAATCCTTTATTTTTGTCTTTTCTTTAGAAAGTTCTTTTTTAGAAAGATTATCCTTGTCTCTGTTTATGTCTCGGATTGGAACAAATCACTATAATTCGTCCGCGCCTACGGATCAGTCGACATTTTTCACAAATTTTACGAACGGAAGCCCTTATTTTCATATTTCTTATTCCTTACCTTAATTTTGAATCTATTCCTTGGAAGAAAATAAGTCTCTTGATTTTTTTTAACTTCGAATTGTATCGTCATTTAACTTCGAATTGTATCGTCATGAAAGGAATGCTTTTAAAATCACCTAATCATTCGAATCTTTGTTGCGAAGTCTATAAATTATACGTCCCCTGGTTGAATCATAACAACTTACTTCAATTTTGACTCTATCCCCAGGTAGTATCCGTATAAAACTGCGCCGGATCCTTCCCGAAACATAACCTAGAATTACATCTTTATTATCTAGGCGGACCCGAAACATACCGTTGGGAAGTGATTCAGTAATTAAACCTTCATGAATAAATTTTTGTTCTTTCATTCCAGGTAACTTCCTTGAAGTATCAACTAATGGAGGAAGAGTTATATAACTAACTTTTCCTCTCTATTTCACAAATAGGAAGTTAGAGAGAAAATTAGGATACCAGAGGAGGAGGATCACCATATATATAACAAAAGTTCGCCTCCAATTTTTTCTCGTCGAGCTTCTCGATCTGTCATTATACCTCGGGAAGTAGAAAGAATTACAATTCCTATTCCACCTAAAATCTTAGGAATTTGTTGATAGTCGGAATAAATTCGTAAACCGGGTCGGCTGATACGCTTTAAAATAGTTCTGTGTATTCTTTTCCTAGTCTTTCTATGTCGCAGAGTTGAAACCAAGAAATATTTGTTACCTTCCTGATGTTTCCGAACGTTTTCAATAAAACCTTCTCGTAGAAGTATTTTCACAATATTTTCGGTGATATTAGTAGATGCTATTCGAACCGTTCCTTTTTATTCATGTCAGCATTTCTTATAGAAGTTATTATATCGGCAATAGTGTCCTTACCCATGACGAACTATAATTATTGGTGCCTCCAAATTTTGATATAATCAACATGTTTCCTTTTTTTCTTTGTTTTATTTTCTTTCTTTTTTTTTTTTTATTATAAAATTATTTATTATTAAAAGTATATGCGTGAGACACAATCTACTAATCTACTAAATTTGATTCTACTAAATTTGATCTATTTTAGATGTTCTGATATATCATAGTCCCATCTAGTAGTATTTATAATACCTCGGGAGCCAATGAAACTATTTTAGTAAAATTCAACTGTCTCAATTCCCGAGCGATCGCACCAAAAACTCGAGTTCCTTTTGGATTTCCTTCTTGATCAATGACAACCGCAGCATTGTCATCATATCGTATTATCATACCGTTGTCACGTTTGAGTTCTTTACAAGTACGTACAATTACAGCTCTAATTATTTCCGATCTTTCTAGTGGCATATTAGGCACTGCTTCTTTGATTACAGCAACAATAACGTCACCAATATGAGCATATCGATGATTACCAGCTCCTATGATTCGAATACACATCAATTCTCGAGCTCCGCTGTTATCCGCTACATTCAAAAGGGTCTGAGGTTGAATCATATCATTTTATTGGAATCCGTTATTTTAATGCAAAGGATGAAGGAAAAAAGAAATATTCTCTGTCCAGAAATAAATAAACTTGCCGTTGTTTTTTCATCCTCAATACACTGTTTAGTTCTACATACCTATCCTGACAAATTGAGTTCGTATAGGCATTTTGGACGCAGCTAGTGAAATAGCTGCTTTGGCTACAGCTTCTGATACTCCGCCCATTTCATAAAGTATTCGACCTGGTTTAACAACGGATACCCAATATTCGGGGGATCCCTTCCCCGAACCCATACGTGTTTCCGCAGGTCTTACTGTAACAGGTTTGTCGGGAAATATACGTAACCATATTTTTCCACCACGACGCGCATATCGTGTCATTGCTCTTCGCCCCGCTTCTATTTGTCTAGCTGTGATCCAAGCGGGTTCAAGTGCCTGAAGAGCGTATCTGCCGAAACAAATACGATTGCCCCGACAAGATATTCCCTTCATTCTTCCTCTATGTTGTTTACGAAATCTGGTTCTTTTGGGGTTATAGTTGATGGTCGTTTCTTAATTCCATCTCTACTACAGAACCGGACATGAGAGTTTCTTCTCATCCAGCTCCTCGCGAATGAAAGGATTCAATAATATTACAGATACGCATGTATTTAATAATTTAATAAACTAATACACTAAGACATTTATTAATATTGAATTTGTTTTGTTATACAGGAAGATGTATATACAGGATATATAGCTAGAATATTTATGTTATGCATATTTATAGATATAAATTATAGATTAGATATAAATTATAGATAATGCTTTTTATAATTATAGATAATGCTTTTTATTTTATAACGATCCTTGATCCTTATTTTTACCCTTATCAAATGATGCCAAAATATTGTAATGTAATCTCAATAAATAAAGGTTTCGCGGGCGAATATTGACTCTTTACTGTTTTATTCCTAGGTCAACCCATGACTTCTCAGAATAAATAAATTTTTTCTCGGTTCGTTCCGCCATCCCACCAATGAATTATTCGGATTCGTTTTCAGTAGAATCCTATGCAGTCACAGGTTCCGTCGTTCCCATAGCTTCTCCATTAATGGTTAGGCCTGAACTCTGCAATGGAGCTCCCAACAAAATTCCTTCTCGAGTCAATCTCCTTAGTTTTTATTAACCCGAGGCTCTTTATTATTATTTATATTCATTCAGTATTGATGCTTTATCACATTGCCTTTATGAGGTAATTCATAGACCATACATATTGGAATCATATATCATTGATATTTTTGTTCTCTCTTTCTATCATCCTTCCATTTATCCACATCCCTTTATTTTTGTTTCACAACCCATAATCAGATTTTTTATGGAAAAGATTTTAGTTGCAGTTGCTGCAACTATATGATTGATCCACTCATCTCATATAGTGACTGTTTCTTGGGATCTCGACAATACGAAGCAATAAGTTGGTTATTAGTTTATTTTGTTTTTATTTTTGTTTTTATTTATTTTATATAGTTATTAAGTTTAAGTAGGGTTTAGTCTATTTTTTTTATTCCAATTCTAAACTCTAAAGAAAAATTAACGAGTCACACACTAAGCATAGCAATTATAACAAATGGTCAATCGAATTTTTATTCAACCTTATAGAATTAGAATTGCTCATTTTTGTTTGATTTAACGGAAAAAGAATGAAACAGTTTGTTATTTTTTGTTCTATCACTGGCCAGAATGGCAAGATAAATAAAGGTCTATTATTCCTCGTCCACAAATATCCAAATTTTGATGCCTAATACTCCATAGATAGTTCGAATTGTATAGGAACAATGATCAATT
>PYDT01002014.1:30000-35000 GCA_004837865.1 Musa balbisiana | reverse complement strand
TTCGAAATCTTAGGGAAAGACTTGATTTGTTATCTCATGTCTGCTTTTCGTGAAAAAAGACCAATTGAAGGGGAGGGTTTCTTCAAACAACAAGGAGCTGAGGCAACTATTCAATCAAATGATATTGAGCATGTTTCCCATCTCTTCTCGAGAAACAAGTGGGGTATTTCTTTGCAAAATTGTGTTCAATTTCATATGTGGCAATTCCGCCAAGATCTCTTCGTTAGTTGGGGGAAGAATCAGCACGAATCGGATTTTTTGAGGAACGTATCGAGAGAGAATTTGATTTGGTTAGACAATGTGTGGTTGGTAAACAAGGATCGGTTTTTTAGCAAGGTACGGAATGTATTGTCAAATATTCAATATGATTCCACAAGATCTATTTTCGTTCAAGTAAGGGATTCTAGCCAATTGAAAGGATCTTCTGATCAATCCATAGATCATTTCGATTCCATTAGAAATGAGGATTCAGAATATCCCACATTGATCGATCAAACAGACATTCAGCAACTAAAAGAAAGATCGATTCTTTGGGATCCTTCCTTTCTTCAAACGGAACGAACAGAGATAGAATCAGATCGATTCCCGAAATGCCTTTTTGGATCTTCCTCAATGTCCCGGCTATTCACGGAACGTGAGAAGCAGATGAATAATCATCTGCTTCCGGAAGAAATCGAAGAATTTCTTGGGAATCCTACAAGATCAATTCGTTCTTTTTTCTCTGACAGATGGTCAGAACTTCATCTGGGTTCGAATCCTATTGAGAGGTCCACTAGAGATCAGAAATTTTTGAAGAAAAAACAAGATGTTTCTTTTGTCCCTTCCAGGCGATTGGAAAATAAAGAAATGGTTGATATATTCAAGATAATTATGTATTTACAAAATACCGTCTCAATTCATCCTATTTCATCAGATCCGGGATGTGATATGGTTCCGAAGGATGAACCGGATATGGACAGTTCCAATAAGATTTCATTCTTGAACAAAAATCCATTTTTTGATTTATTTCATCTATTCCATGACCGGAACAAAAGGGGATACACGTTACACCACGATTTTGAATCAGAAGAGAGATTTCAAGAAATGGCAGATCTATTCACTCTATCAATAACCGAGCCGGATCTGGTGTATCATAGGGGATTTGCCTTTTCTATTGATTCCTACGGGTTGGATCAAAAAAAATTCTTGAATGAGGTATTCAACTCCAGAGATGAATCGAAAAAGAAATCTTTATTGGTTCTACCTCCTCTTTTTATGAAGAGAATGAATCTTTTTATCGAAGGATCAGAAAAAAATCGGTCCGGATCTACTGCGGGAATGATTCGGAAGATCCAAAACTAAAAACAGCGGTATTTGCTAGCAACAACATAATGGAGGCAGTCAATCAATATAGATTGATCCGAAATCTGATTCAAATCCAATATAGCACCTATGGGTACATAAGAAATGTATCTAATCGATTCTTTTAATGAATAGATCCGATCGCAACTTCGAATATGGAATTCAAAGGGATCAAATAGGAAATGATACTCTGAATCATATAACTATAATGAAATATACGATCAACCAACATTTATCGAATTTGAAAAAGAGTCAGAAGAAATGGTTTGATCCTCTTTTTTCTCGAACCGAGAGATCCATGAATCGGGATCCTGATGTATATAGATACAAATGGTCCAATGAGAGCAAGAATTTCCAGGAACATTTGGAACATTTCGTTTCTGAACAGAAGAACCGTTTTCAAGTAGTGTTCGATCGGTTACGTATTAATCAATATTCGATTGATTGGTCCGAGGCTATCGACAAACAAAATTTGTCTAAGTCACTTCGTTTCTGTCCAAGTCACTTCGTTTCTTTTTGTCCAAGTCACTTCCCTTTTTGTCCAAGTCACTTCCCTTTTTGTCCAAGTCACTTCCCCTTTTCTTTGTGAGTATCGGGAATATCCCCATTCATAGGTCCGAGATCCACATCCGTGAATTGAAAGGTCCGAATGATCAACTCCGCAATCAGTTGTTAGAATCAATAGGTGTTCAAATCGTTCATTTGAATAAATTGAAACCCTTCTTATTGGATGATCATGATACTTCCCAAAGACCGGAATTCTTTATCAATGGAGGAACAACATTACCATTTTTGTTCAAAAAGATACCAGAGTGGATGATTGACTCATTCTATACTAGAAATAATCGCAGGAAATCCTTTGATAACACGGATTCCTATTTCTCAATGATATTCCATGATCGAGACAATTGGCTGAATCCCGTGAAACCATTTCATAGAAGTTCATTGATATCTTCTTTTTATAAAGCAAATCGACTTCGATTCTTGAATGATCCAAATCACTTCTGGTTCTATTGTAACAAAAGATTCCCTTTTTATGTGGAAAAGACCCGTATCAATAATTATGATCTTACATATGGACAATTCCTCACTACCTTGTTCATTCGCAACAAAATATTTTCTTCGTGCGTCGGTAAAAAAAAACATATTTTTTTGGAGAGAGAGACTATTTCACCAATCGAGTCACAGGTATCTAACATATTCATACCTAAAGATTTTCCACAAAGTGGTGACAAAACGTATAACTTGTACAAATCTTTCCGTTTTCCAATTCGATCCGAGCCATTCGTTCGTAGAGCTATTTACTCGATCGCAGACATTTCTGCAACACCTCTAACAGAGAAACAAAGAGTCAATTTTGGAAGAACTTATTGTCAGCCTCTTTCAGATATGAATCTATCTGATTCAGAAGGGAAGAACTTGCATCGGTATCTCAGTTTCAATTCAAACATGGGTTTGATTCACACTCCATGTTCTGAGAAATATTTACCATCCGGAAAGAGGAAAAAAAAACGGAGTCTTTCTCTAAAGAAATGCGTTGAGAAACGGCAGATGTATAGAACCTTTCAACGAGATAGTGCTTTTTCAAATCTCTCAAAATGGAATCTGTTCCAAACAAAATGGAATCCGTTCCAAACATATATGCCATGGTTCCTTACTTCGACAGAGTGCAAATATCTAAATTTCACCCTTTTAGATACTTTTTCAGACCCATTGTCGATACTAAGTAGCAGTCACAAATTTGTATCCATTTTAAAATTTGTATCCATTTTTCATGATATTATGCATGGATCAGATATATCATGGCCAATTCCTCAGAAGATTCTTCCACAATGGACTCTGATAAGTGAGATTTCGAGGGAGTGTTTACAGAATCTTCTTCTGTCCGAAGAAATGATTCATCGAAATAATGAGTCACCCGTTCCATTGATATGGACACATCTGAGATCAACAAATGCTCGGGAGTTGGAGTTCCTCTATTCAATCTTTTTCCTTCTTCTTGTTGCTGGATATCTCGTTCGTATACATCTTCTCTTTGTTTCCCAAGCCTCTAGTGAGTTACAGACAGAGTTAGAAAAGATCAAATCTTTGATGATTCCATCATACATGATTGAGTTGCGAAAACTTTTGGATGGGTATCCTACATCTGAACTGAATTCTTTCTGGTTAAAGAATCTCTTTCTAGTTGTTCTGAAACAATTAGGAGATTCTCTGGAAGAAATACGGGGTTTTGCTTTTGCTTTTGGTGGCAACATGCTATTGGTCGCTTGTGGGGTCAAATCAATACGTTCTAGGAAGAAATATTTGAATATCAATCTCATCGATCTCATAAGTATCATATCAAATCCCATCAATCTCATAAGTATCATACCAAATCCCATCAATCGAATCACTTTTTCGAGAAATACGAGACATCTAAGTCGTACAAGTAAAGAGATCTATTCATTGATAAGAAAAAGAAAAAAGGTGAACGGTGATTGGATTGATGAGAAAATAGAATCCTGGGTCGCGAACAGTGATTCGATTGATGATGAAGAAAGAGAATTCTTGGTTCAGTTCTCCACCTTAACGACAGAAAAAAGGATTGATCAAATTCTATTGAGTCTGACTCATAGTGATCATTTATCAAAGAATGACTCTGGTTATCAAATGATTGAACAACCGGGATCAATTTACTTACGATACTTAGTTGACAAGTATATAATGAATTATGAGTTCAATGGATCCTGTTTAGCAGAAAGACGGATATTCCTTGCTCATTATCAGACAATTACTTATTCACAAACCTCGTGTGGGGCTAATAGTTTTCATTTCCCATCTCATGGAAAACCCTTTTCGCTCCGCTTAGCCCTATCCCCTTCTAGGAGTATTTTAGTGATAGGTTCTATAGGAACTGGACGATCCTATTTGGTCAAATACCTAGCGACAAACCCCTATGTTCCTTTCATTACGGTATTTCCGAACAAGTTCCCGGATGACAAGCCTAAAGATTATTTTATTGATGATATCGATTTTGATGATAGTGATAGTGACGATAATAGTGACGATATCGATATTGATGATAGTGACGATATCGATATTGATGATAGTGACGATATTGATGATGACCTTGATACGGAGCTGCTAACTATGTATATGACGCCGAAAATAGACCGATTTGATATCACCTTTCAATTCGAATTAGCAAAAGCAATGTCTCCTTGCATAATATGGATTCCAAACATTCATGATCTGTATATGAATGAGTCGAATTACTTATCCCTCGGTCTATTAGAGAACTATCTCTCCAGAGATTGTGAAAGATGTTCCACTAGAAATATTCTTGTTATTGCTTCGACTCATATTCCCCAAAAAGTGGATCCCGCTCTAATAGCTCCGAATAAATTAAATACATGCATTAAGATACGAAGGCTTCTTATTCCGCAACAACGAAAGCACTTTTTCATTCTTTCATATACTAGGGGATTTCACTTGGAAAAGAAAATGTTCCATACTAACGGATTGGGGTCCATAACCATGGGTTCCAATGTACGAGATCTTGTAGCACTTATCAATGAGGCCCTATCAATTAGTATTACACAGAAGAAATCAATTATAGAAACTAATACAATTAGATTAGCTCTTCATAGACAAACTTGGGATTTGCGATCCCAGGTAAG
>PYDT01002014.1:0-10000 GCA_004837865.1 Musa balbisiana | reverse complement strand
CCAGCTTATGCAACGCGAGAATGAGCAAAATCTTTGCAAAAGCGTATGATCCTTTTTGAACGGACCGTATAGTGAACAATAAAAAAAATTCTATTCACATACAATCATGAGATTTCATATTCACAAATGATTTAATACTTCTACAATGATTGTATGACTTCTACAGAAGAAGACGATGTAGATGCCATAGAAACGTTTGGATAAATAAGATTCAGGGCTCTTTCAATTTAAAAAACTTCTCGAGAATTTGAACAGAAAAGAATCGCTTGATGAGAAAATCATCATGTATTATATTGTTATTTCTTGAACGGCAAGCGATGAATCTTCTTTATTTCTTGGAAGAAGAAAAGAAGAATTAAGTCATGAAAGTGAAAGCAAAATCCTTGGAGTTTGTATTGACTAATTGACAACCAATCCAACAGATCAAACAACAACTGAAAAAAATCCATTGGAATAGAAGAAATCAGTAAAAAGTTCCTCGGACGGTATACAAATTGACGATGACTTAGCCGGACTGGATCAAGCAAATGGAGACGAAACAGAAGGCCGATCTGAAATTAGTTCACGCCAGCGAACGGGTGATGATCATACTGATAACAATCCGGATCCGGATACCGAGACTGATAACTATTGATCAAGCAGACGCAGAAGAGGTGGCTTGGATACTTATTCGCAACAACCAGATTTAATCGGGGTATATCAGGAGCAGCGTGCTCAAAGACGTAACAACAGGTATTTGGGAAATATTTCAAACAACTGTCCTCCCCGCTTTTTTTGGATCGAATAGAAAAAGTCTTTTTTTTTTCTTTTTGATAGATTCTTTTTTCTTTTTTGATGATATAGATATGAATACTTATCTATTTTAGGCATCCGTGGGGGAAACCCAGAATCCGAAATTCCGACTTTGAGGAGGATAAAGGCGGACGAGACAGAGAACCCGGGAAAAAAAAAGCCGAGGAGAAAAAAAAAAAAAAGAGGAAGAGAACGGATAACAATATCAGAAATTTGGATGCATTATATTTGCTCAAGAATAGAGGTTTGATGCTAGACCAATCGTTTTTTAGAAAAAACATGGTATTGCCTTCATTGATAATAGCTAAAAAATATGTGGAGTAGTTATTATTCCATTCCCCGAGTGGTCGAGGAGTTGAAGGATGGAATAGGAAATACCATGTTAAAGGCACCTATAAGGGTGCCAATTATCAGAAACAGAAGTTCCAAAGATTGGTTAACAGAGCGGTATTCAGAAAAATTTTATTCCTTTTCGTTTAAAACCTTGGCGCAGATCTAAACTACGATCTTCATCAATTGGAGATCAATGAAAAAAAAAGGAAAAAAAGAAAAATTTTGTTTTTTACAGTTGGGAGTGGAAACGGACGCCCTTTTGGTTCTCCCGAAAACCAACATTCGTTTTTGAACCCATATATAAGGAACTCAAAAAAAAATAATTAGAAAAGTAAAAAAGAACTCTCTAAAAAGTGTCAAAAGCAAAAAACAAGATGGGTCACAAAATAGTTCAGGTCTAAAAAGAGTTCTAAAACGAGTTCCTAAACGATAGTCTAGTTCTAAAACGATCGTTTGTTCTAAACGACCAGTTAGTTCTAAAAGAACCTAGGAAGAAACTTGAAAAGTGAACAAATTCTATTTGAAGTGAGGAAGGGAAAAGCTACATGAACCAAATGAAATAGGCAAAGAATTCAAAAAAAAATATCAGATTATTCACGAATCGACCATTCAACTTCGATAGAATTGGAACCAAAATTAGTTACTCATAGAAAAAAAAAAATGAACGATCTTGCTGATAAGACCATTCACAATAAGGAATCAACTAGAAGGCATCCCAAAAAGACAAGAAGAAAAATAGTTACAGCCTCTATGATAAAAGGAGACGGAAGTAAAAACATATTTGGAAGGACTACTCTCAAAGAAAAATACACGATTATACGCACATCAAATTATTTATGAAGCCCTTTATTGAAACAATATACTAGAATCTTGCAAGTATGGTACCATTCTACGGGTTCATGCAAACCTTTTAAAAAAACAATATCATGAGATCTATTTAAACGATGAAAGAAACAGGAAGGAATGAGGAAACAGCTCACAGATAAAATGAACTTTATTCGAACTATAAAAAATCTGTTCTACTCCTATATTAGAAATGATTAAACACTTATCACGAATATTTCTTGTACAAGCCTATGTATTTACAAATTGTCCAAACATTAGTTAAACACCCATCACCTGAGATCGTACTTCAATATCCACGATTCCGGGGACCTATCCTTTTATTAAAAGGACAAGCTAAAGTATATTGTAGGACACGAGGGAATATTGTTCAAATCAGGCATAAGAAAATTAATAAGTCTGGAATGAATAAATGGGAAAACTGGTTAAAGGGTAAATCAATATAATTTGTCTCGGGCAAATGGTCTCGATAGTACCGAAAAAATGGCGAATCGAGTCAATCAACGTTGTACTATTCAAAATAAAGAATCAATGAATTTGTATTAATATAACAAGAAAACGACTCGATTAATTCATAAATGAATGAAAATTTTTATGCAGTGGAGTACGACGAGTCGAAAAGAAAAAATTAAAAAAACACACAGATATGATTTTTATCTACAGAATATATTTAACTCTGGATAGTAAGGGACTCATACACACTGAAACCCGAATCGTTTTATGTATTTGCCTAAATATGATATTGACTGGTTACCTAAAAAAAGGATAATTCTTATTGATACCATAAAAATCTGGATAGGAAATATTGGATTATAGGATCTTCATTTTTTTTTGTGGGGTGGGGTGTTTAGAAACAATGTGATATTGAGAACAATAGTGATTTGAGAACAATATGTGAATTGAGAACATAGTGATATGAGGACTGGACCGGATATGGATATCCCCCCCCCGGTACCGAACATTATCAAAATACTAAGACTAAGACTCAAGCAAAAAAATTTTTTGATTGGATGGGAAGAATCGAACTTATTCTACATATTCAAACTAGAAAACCTTGTCTTTCCCGAAGTTGTGTTACCGTTGATGCTTAAAGAGTAAATCCGGGATCATTACCAATCACATTATATTATGTGCTATTATTTATTAGGAAATGTCATTAGTCAAAATCAACAGAAACTGTCGTAGTCAAAACAAAATGAAAAAAAGATTAGTCAAAATCAAAAGTCAAAAAAATCTTAGTCAAAATCAAAATCAAAAAAAAAATACTTAGTCAAAATCAAAATCAAAAAAATATAGTCAAAATCCAAAAAACTATGAGTCAAAATCAAAATCAAAAAATAATAGCCTCAAATCAAACAACACTCTATTCAAATCAAATCAAAAAAATATTAGTCAAAATCAAAAAATATTCAGTCAAAATCAAAATCAAAACAATATAGTCACAAATCAAAAAAATATAGGCAAAATTCAAATGAAAAAAATATTGAGCAAAATCAAAATGAAACAATATTAGTCAAAATCAAAACATCAAGTCCGTTAAAATAGAATTTCAAAAAGTTCCAACCAAGAAAAGAGGGTCAATCCAAATTTGTAGTCAGATCCACAAAAACAAAACCAAAGGACTATCCGAAGAGGATGCACGAGATCAAACAATAAACAAGGTCAAAAAAAACAAAAAATCCAAGAAAAATAAGGAAGGAGAACGAGATTTGTTCCTGCAAAATTTTTATTTGCCAATTAAGATGGCGATGACCCTTGAATCAAAAATTTTTAATATGTTAGGATATATTGTTCCACTAGATGATAAATCCAAGGGAAATTACTATATCCCGATCACAGAGGAGAGAACATTTGGATGTAATGCTGAGTCAGAACGATAAAGCTATGACTAGAATTAATAAAAAAGGGGAATATTAATTATCGAACCAAGTCGCGATCTTTAAGAAGGGATGGAAAATCATTGATTCAAACATAGTATTTCATTGGTCGATAAGAGTAAACACCAAATTATAGAAAAACATAAAGAAAAAGATCTGTTGAAGAAGAAGAATTTTAAAAAATCAACTGGAAGACATGGCAAATATTTGTGAATGGGGATCAGATCATTATAATTGCTTTGTTCCGGAAAAGATTATCTCCTAGCGTGTAGAGAATTGAGAATTCTTAACTTGGTTTCAACGCTCATAAATCGGGATATTGTGAATAGAAATCCCAGTATTTTGCAACGAAAACACATAGTAAACTCTGAACAATTTTGAGAGGCCAAACGTCTTAATCGGATTAAATAACTTATACATGCAACTTGGTTCCTTTGGCCAATTTACGAGTAGAAGATTTAGCTTGGATGAAATCGGATTGGTTTGGCTTACCAATAATGGTAAGTCGTTTCAGTATGTCAAGGAACGTGATGTATCCAAGAGCAGAATTATTTAATAGTAATTTCCTCTATTATCAAGCCGTTTCAGTAAATAAAAACCGCAAGATGTACGCATAGGGGTGTTACGTTCTGGTATCATGATAACGTATTTACTTGTGTATCAATGCAATGAATCTAGAAAGAAACTACAGATCTTTTTAGGTGCAAAGAAATCATCTCTTTGTAAATGCAGAAATATATATCCGTTCTATAATAATTACCTTTTCTTTTCTATCTAAATCAATGGAATAATTGATTTAGATGGAAAAGGATAAATCTAAAATTTTTGCGTCGTAATAGATTCAAAAAACTTGACGATATATAATAATTATATGTATTTTTCCTGATGCGGTAAACATGGCATGGAGAAAGAAAGAAAAGAAAACGATAAAAAAGTTATGGTCACAAAATTCATCATTTCACTTCTTCCACAAGAAGGAAAAAGAAGGAAAACAGGGGTTCTGTTGAATTGCAAGTATTAAGTTTCACCAAGAAGCTACCCCGAAGACTTACTTCACATTTGGGAATTGCAAAAAAAGAGATTTTTGATCACAAAGAGGTCTACAAAAATTCTGCGAAACGTAACGTCTGTGGCTTATTTGTCCAAGAACAAATAGAGCGCGTTATAGAAATTAAGAACAGTGATAGCGGGAAGCCAAAAAATCGTTAATTAAACGTTTGATTTGTTATAGAGTTATTAGATTTTTTATTTGATGAACCTCCTACTTTTTGGGACTCATGAAATAATGACTTAAGGAAGAAAGATATGACTGTTACCGGCTAAAAAAAAGATTTAACTGTGCCTAGTTTTACTATGGGTCCTCACCACCCATCAAGCATGGTGTTCTTCGACTGATCGTTACTCGCGATGGTGAAGTGTATGGACTGTGCCCCATATTGGGCCTATTTACAAAGAGGGATGGGAAAAATAGAGGAAAACCGTAACAATTATACAATATCTGCATTATGTAAACGTTGGGATTCTTCGCTACTATGTGCAAGAGGCATACGTAACTGCACCCGAACAACGGAAAAGTTTCAAGTACTAAAAGGGCAGCTATATCAGAGTAATGATGCTGGAGATGAGCCGTTATAGCTTATATTGGTTCTGGCGTGGGCCTTTTATGCGGCTATCGGCGCGCAGACTCACTTTTTTAATATGTCAGAGAGAGAGAAATTGAGATATGATATTCGAGCGCCACAGGTATGCGATGATGCATAATATTTCCGCATCGGAGGAGTAGCTGGATTCTACCGCATGGCTGGATAGATAAGGTTTGGATTTTTGCGATTATTTTTTAAAAAGGAATGTGAATATCAAAACTCATTACGCGAAATCCCTTTTTTTGGAAGCGAGTCGAAGGAGTGGGCATTATTGGTGTAGAGGAAGCAATAAATTTGGGTGTTTATCAGGACGATGTTACGAAGGCTTCTGGAACACAATGGGATCTTCGTAAAATGATAATAGAGTGTTACATGAATTCGATTGGGACGTCCAATGGCAAAAAGAAGGACGAGTCCGTTAGTGCGTTATTTAGTACGAATCGGTGAAATTGAGGGAATCTATAAAAAAAATTCAAACAGGCTCGAGAAGGACTTCCGGAGGACCCTCTGAGAATTACAGAAAAAAAAAAAAATCTAATCCCAATTCCATTCATTTAATATCCCTTTGGTGTCGGAATAAGAGATGTCATTATAGTCTATCCGTTTTATATATGGAAAGTTAAGAAATCATCTATAATAATCAGAAATTGTAATAGAAAAGAAAAAGGGGGTGGTGATGATTTTTAAATCTTTTCTCTGGGTACTATTTATTATCTTATGCCTGAAGATATAATTCGGCGTTTTGGTCGGACTCTATTATGGATTTTGACACATTCGCCTAGGGCCCTCTTATCTCTTCCTTCTTTCGGAAAAAAAAATAAAAAAAATCTGGTTATGGAGAAGGAACGAGAAGGAGGTATCAGCAACAACTGGTTTTAGTACGGGACCGCTCATGATGTTCATATCGATCTATTATTGCGCCTCTGCATTAGCATGGGGTAGACCTCATACAATAACTGTCCTAGGTTTACCTATTCTTTTTGTTTCCTTCTTCTGGAACAATCACTAAAAAAAAATTTTTGATTATGGGTCTTACTACCAGAAATTCAATGAGTAATCTAAGGCATTCAATGTGTTATTTCTGCATAATGCCTTTTGCAATGTAGTCAACCATTTCATTTACAAGTTCAACGTAGGCCAGATTAGTCAACAGTTATATGTGCGATGCAACAACAAGTGTATTTGTAACAAGTGTTTTATTGCGTTGGTTATTGTTACATTTTCTTCATGAAAAGGGTTGGATTGTATTATTCTGGACGGCAAAATCATCTATTCGATCAAATCTACAATAGAACCGGGCTAAATATAATAGGTACTGGTGTCAGAATTGAGCATTCTATGGCTCGAATTTTATCGATTCTCGTATTTATCACGTGCTTACTATTTAGGCAGGAATGCGTCGCCGATTGTCACTAAGAAACGAAAGAAATCAGAAAAGTCAGAAAAGTCAGAAAAGTCAGAAAAGGAAGAAAGGGGAGAAAGTGAGGAAGAAAGCGAGGTAGAAAGTGAGGAAGAAAGCGAGGTAGAAAGTGAGGAAGAAAGCGCTGTAGAAACACCTTCCGAAAGGAAGCGAGAACCCAAACAGGAACAAGAGGGATCCACCGAAAAGACCTTCCCTTGATCGGAAGAAAAGGAGGATCGGGACAAAAAGATGAACGGAAGAGATCCGAGTGAATGGAAAGGAAAAACAAAGCATGGAATTACACTATCCACTTTAAAGCCACATGCGTTAAAGATAGCCCAGTTTACGAAGATTCTTATCTGATACCTATCAAGATAATGGGAATTGGGAAGACTGAAGAGAGACAAAATGAAAAGACTTTTTTCTGCTTTGACTTTGAAAACCTATTGTAACTTTCTTTTCGATTATAAGCGGTGGAATCGTCCACATGGCGATATAAAAAAATAATCGATTGGAACATAGTGTACAAAATGAACATGTACAACTATTTTTTTATCGTGTTCAAGTGATGGAAAACAAATAATATCTTTTACTAGCCGCCTAGTTTATCAACTTTTCGAAATGATAGAACGCAATAATGTCTTTGTACATGCACAGAAAAATTTCCATGAAGACCTATAGATTATTGGGTTTCTACAATGGAGCAAAAAAAATACAACTTGAGCAATGAATTGTAAGTCGAATAAAAACTCTAGAAGAAGAAGAAGAAGAAGAAGAAGAAGAAAGGATATCCTTGCTCTAGATATACTGAAAAAGGCAGATTATGCAACGATGAGAATGAGCAAGAATACTGGCCAAAAGCGTATGATCCTTTTTTGAACGGACCGTAGGTGGAACATAAAAAATTCTATTCACATACCATCCTGAAGATTTAATACTTCCCAAAATGATTTAACTTAATTCTACAAAATGATTTAAGGACTTATACAGGGACGAAGAAGATGTAGACCATAGAAACGTTTTGGAGAAATAAGATCATGGGCTCTTCCTATTCTAAAAATTCCGAGAATTTTGAACATGAAAAAAGAATCCGCTTGATGAGAAATCCATAATTTAAGTCTATGGTTAAATTTTTAACTCAATCGAGAATCTCTTATTTTATTGGAAGAAAGAAGAAGAATGAATTCAGAAGGTAAAGCAAAATCCTTGGATTTGTTTCGACATAAATTACAACCAATCACAATGACAAACAACAATGAAAAAAAATCCATTTGGCATAGAAAGAAATCAGTAAAAAAAGTTCCTCGACGGTTCATACAAATTACGATGAATTAGAAGGACTGGATCAAGAAAATGGAGAAGAACAGAAGGAAGATTATGAAATGTCAAGAAAAGCGAAACGGGTGGTGAATCTATACTGATAACAATCCGGATCCGGATAAAAAAAAAAAAAAAAAAACCCCGATAATGATAATATTGATCAAGCAGAAGCAGAAGAGTTGGCTTTGAGATACGTTATTGCAACAACCAGATTTTATCGGGGTATAATACAAGGATCCATGCGTGCTCAAAGACGTAAAACAGTATTTGGGAATATTTCAAAACAAAGTGCTTCCCCGCTTTTTTTGGATCGCATAGACAAAGTCTTTTTTTTTTATTTTTTTGATAGATTCTTTTTTTTTCTTTTTTTGATAGAATAGATATCGAATAATTTACTATTGTTTTTAGGAATTCCGTGGGGGGAAACCCAGATCGAAAAACTTCGACTTTGAGGGAAGAGGAAGAGACAAACATGGGGGAAAAAAAAAAGAGAGGAGAAAAAAAAAAAAAGAGGAAGATTGAAACGGAGAACAATAATCAGAAAATTTGGGATAGCATTATAGTGCTCAAGCAAGAATGAGGGGTGATGCTGATAAACCAATCTTTTTTAGAAAAAACATTGATTGCCTTCTTGAAATAGCTAAAAGATGGACGTAGTTATTATTCCAATTCACACGAGTGGTAGAGGATTTGGAAGGAAGGGAATAGAGGAAATACATGTTAAATGCACTATAATGGTGTTCCATTATCAGAAACAGAATTTCCCAAGATGGTTACAGACTGGTTAGCAGATAAGATTATTCTTTTCGTTTAAAACCTTGGCGACGATTAAAAACGAATTCATCATGGAGATCAATGGAAAAAAAAAAGGAAAAAAAGAAAATTTCGTTTTTTAACAGTTTGGGAATGGAACGGAAGCCCTTTTGTTTCTCCCGAAACCAACCTCTTTTTTTAACCATTATATAAGGAATCAAAAAAAGATTAGAAAAGTAAAAAAGAACTCTCTAAACGTTTCAAAAGAAAAAAAAACAAGATGGGTCATCAAAAATAGTGCTAGTTCTAAAACGAAGTTCTAAAACGAGTTCTAAAACGAATAGTTCTAGTTCTAAAACGCATATTCTAGTTCTAAAACGAACAGTTCTAGTCTAAAACGAATAATGAAGACACGTGAACAAAGTGAACAAATTTTTTTAATGAGGACGGGAAAAGACATGAACCAATGAAAAGGCACAAAGATTCAAAACAATAATAGATTAGTCACGAATCGACCATCAACTTCGATCTATGAATTGACAAATTATTTAATCATAGAAAAAAAAAAATGAAAAGATCTTGCTGATAAGCAAACAAAAGGAATCAAATAGAAGGAATCACAAAAGACAATGAAGAAAATAGTTCAGCTATGATGAGAAAGAAAGACCGGAATTACAAAAACATATTGGCAGATACTTAAAAGAAAAAAATACCCGATTAATACGCAAATCACATTTATTTTATGAAATCTGATTGAAAAAATATACATAAGATATTGCACATGTATTGGTTACATTTCTAAGGTTAATGCACAACCTTTTAAAAAAACATTATCAATGAATCCATTTGCACGATGAAAGAAATCAGGAAGGAATTGATTGAAAAAGATCAAGATACAATGAACTTTATTGAACTATAAAAAAGTCCCTTATATCCGAAATTTATGAAATGATTGTTTTAAACATATCACGACTTAATCTTCCGTCCCAAGCATAGTATTTACAAATGGTCACAAACCAATTATTTAAAACCATCAC
>PYDT01002404.1:30000-75277 GCA_004837865.1 Musa balbisiana | reverse complement strand
TCCATGAGGGAAGGATTTCACCAGTTGCTACAAGGATGGATATCTAGATTTCCGTTCGACTATGAGTCAATGCAAAATTGTGAGGCTTGTCATCGTGGGAAAACGGACAAACTATCCATTTAGTGGAAAATGGAGAAAAGAGCCACTGAGAATGTGGACTCATACATAGTGATGTATGTGGACCCATGTAACTCATGCATTGGGGTTACTCATACTTTATACCTGTACTAAAATTCTCAAGGTAAGGATATGTGTACTTAATGAAGTACAATAACGAGGCCTTTGAGAAATTCAAAGAGTATAAGATGAGGTGGGGACAACCCAGACGGGAAAGAGTATCAAAACTTCGATCAGATCGAGGAAGTGAGTAATTAGTATTTAGAGTTTACTCAGTTCTCTAAAGAATATGGGGGAATTCTCCCAATGGACACCTCTTCTACCCTAGTCAATGGTGTATCTGAAAGGAGAAATCATTACGCTGTTCGACATGGTACTACGATCCATGATGATGTTTCGCTGACCTACACATCTATTCTAGGGATATGGCACTAGAGACGCAGCTTACCTCTGAAACAGATTCAAACTAAGTTAACGGTAGTGTCTACACCATATGAGAATGGAAAGGGAAGAAGCATAATCTTAAAGTTGTTAAGATTTTGGGGCTGCCATACCCACGTTAAAAGGACACAACCGCTAAGCTAGAACGGCGGACAGAGCGGGATACAAGTTCGTGGGATACCCCAAGGAAAATTTGTGGGTATTATTTCTATCATCCGAGGGATCAAAGATCTTTATAACCAAGAGAGCAGTGTCCTTGAGAAAGGACCACATTTTGGGCAGAGGAGGGGAGCATGATAGAGTTGAGCGAGGTTAGAGAACCATACTCTGTAACTGTAATATGAGTCATAGGACATTCATGGGTCAAATACTTAGTTCTTTTATCAGTAATAATTATAATATAAGTCAAGATAAGTATAATAGACTAATCGAATCGAGCTCGTGATTTTCTTTCTTAGATTGGTTTGTGGCCCCCATAAAAAGAAGATTTGTATCTTTCAAACCCATTGTAAGGGCCTTGCAGAGAATCGTCACAGTAATCCGAACTATCGTATCCTTGGACAAAAAAAAAAAAAATTGATATGAGGTGTTCGGAAAGTGGTTGAAGTAGTTAAATAGGAGGATCGCTAGACTATCGGCCTTTGTTAATTTTACCAAAGAAGAAATGATCTTATTTGATCTATGATGATGGGTTACGGAGGGACCGTTTTCGTTTTTTTTGTAAGGTTGTCCGGCATTATTTCTCTTTTCCTTGTGCTTATTTCGCTTTAATGAGTTTGTTTACAGGTACAACTTTTGTAACTATTCATGGTATACCCCATGGGATTGCGAGTCCTATTTGGAAGTTTGCATTTCTTAACCGCTGCAGTGTCCACTCCTGCGAAATTTACAACATTCGTTGTTGCTACTATATGGGTTCCTGAAGCCACAGGAGCGATTTTACTCGTTGGTGTCATTAGGCGTCTGTGGACTTTTGGGTTAGCTCTCCCATGGGGCTTTCGCCCTATAGGTTTCATGTTACGTCAATTCGAACTTTCGCGATCTGTTCCAATTGCGAACCTTTTTTTTTTGTATAATGCAATCGCATTCTCTGCTCCAATTGCTTGTTTTTTGTTCAGTATTCTGATTTATCCACTGGGTCAATCTGGCTGGTTCTTTGCACCTATTTTGGCGTACAGCATATTTTCCTTCACCTCTTCTTCCAAGTGGTTTCATAATTGGACGTTGAACCCATTTTTTCAGTTCATATATGGGAGTTGCCGGATATTCGGCCTTGCTCTGCTATACGCTATTCATGGCAAAACCGTAGAAAATACCTTTATTCGAAGATGGTGACGGGCAAATACATTTCGTGCTTTTAACCCAACTCAAAGTCCCGAAGAGAACTTATAATGTCACTGCAACCGTTTTTTTGGTCCCAAATCTTTGGGTTGCTTTTTTCCATAACGTTGGTTACATTTCTTTATGCATTGTACCCTACTGGGTTTATGGATGAGTGCTATTGGGGGTAGTCGGTCTGCTCTGATCTACTGCCTATGACTTTCTTTTCCCAAGAATCCGTGCAGTAGCGGAAGATCCCTGAATTGAGACTTTCTACACCAAACATATTCGCTTAACGAAGGTATTCGTGCTGGATGGCGTCTCGATCAGCCTCATGAAACCTTATATTCCCTGAGGAGGGTTCTACCAGTGAAACGCTCTTTAAATGGAACTTTACTTTGCTGGCTTGAACCAAGAAACCACCGGTTTCGCTTGGTGGGCCCGTTGTGGAAGCCAGAACTTATAAATTTGTCCGGTAACTACTTGGAGCTCACGTAGCTCATGCCGGATTAATGTATTCGGTCCTGGGCAATGAACCTATTTGAAGTGTGCTCATTTTCGTACCATAGAAACCCTGTATGAACAGGATTGATTTTACTTCCGCACCTAGCTACTCTAGGTTGGGGGTAGGTCCGGGGGGAGAGTTTATGGACCCTTTCCATCTTTGTATCTGGAGGACTTCACTAATGTCCTCTGAGTCTTAGGCTTTTGGTGGTTATTTATCATCGCGCTTCTTGTACCCGAGACCTTGAAGAATCTTTTCCATTCTTCTGTTATGTATTGAAAGATATAACAAAATTACACCATTTTGGTTTCATTAATTTTGAGGTCTAGGTGCTTTTTCTTCTAGTGCTCAAGCTGTTTATTTTGTGGCATATATGTACCTGGGGCCCCTGGGGGGGGAGATGTAAGAAAATTACTCCACCTTGATGACCCTTCCCAAGTTTCATATTTTTGTTAGTTTACTACATCTCTTTTGGGGAGAAGGTGGATTGTTAGTGTGACTATTTAGAATATAGAATTGGGGGACATGTAATGGTTAGGTTCCATTTTTGGTACTTGGGTGGAATTTGGCATATCTTAAACCAACCTTTTGCATGGTCTCGCGCGTGCAGTTGTATGGTCTGTAGAGGCTTACTTGTCTTATTTTAGGTGCTTTATCTGTCTTGGTTTTTTACATCGCTGTGGTTTTGTCCTTGTTTATAATACCGCTTATCCTATTGATTTTACGGACCTACGGGCCAAAGCTTCCTCAAGCTCAAGCATTTACCTTTCTAGTCAGAGACCACGTCTTGGAGCTAACTGTGGGATCCGCCAAGACCGACTGGTTTAGGTACATATCTACTGCGTTTCCCGACTGGAGAGATTCTTTTTGGAGGAGAAACATCTTTTTTGGGATCTTCTCGTGCTCCGTGTTAGAACCTCTAAGGGGTCCCAATGGTTTGGACTTGAGTATGGCTGAAAAAAGACAAGCAAAAAAAAAAATAATAAAAAAAAAAAAAACCTTGGCAAAGAACTACGTTCGGCATGAATATAGACTCTCTCCTTTAGGGTCTTTAAATTCCGTGGGTGGCGTAGCTACCGAGATCAATGCAGTCAATTATGGATCTCTCCTAGAAGGTTGGTTGGGACCTCCCCATTTTTTGTTCTCGATCTCTTTTTTGTGGGCATTTGTGGCATTCGTGGAAGGCCCGTGCAGCTGCCGCAGCTTGAAAAAGGAATCGATCGTGATTTGGAACCTGTTCTTTCCATGCCCCTCTTAGTTGAGATTTTCTTCCTTCTTTTTTCTTTTTATATCTATTCTATTTTTTTCCTGTGCTGGCTCGCTTATTCTACCTAGCCTGGCATTCCTTTTTATGAAAGATAAACGGGCCAAATGAATAAAAAACAATTATTCAGCACGCAAAAAGGAGAGAGAAGGATTCGAAACCCTCGATAGTTCTTGTTTAGACTATACCGTTTTCAAGACCCGGAGCTATCAACCACTCAGCCATCCTCCCCGAACAATTTCTATTTTATTCCTACAAATGGAACATGACTATATGAGATGAATCCACTAACTTCTGAGAAACATCCCAGTGCCATCCATATTCGATGTATCTATCTGTAGATTGTTACCTGATTATGCATATCCAGTTTTCGCTTGTGAAGTCAATACTAAACTCCCCTCGACTCCAGGTCCGAATAAAATAAAGCAGGTAAGGTAATAAGTTCTAAAGAATCAATTGCTTCATGTCCCAATCCCTACATGATCATTTTATTACAATTTTTGACTAAGCGAGGGATCAATGGTATAGTTCATTTGTTTGGTAGCTTGGAGGCTTACAAACTACTATGCTTTCCAATGATCTGTTTTTGCATTATTGCGACTATTCAAGTCTTCTGATTATTGTACCCCTTTGGTATTTGCTGTCTTCTGATGGTGTCAAGTAATAAAATATGTAATTTTTCCGGTACAAATCATTATGGATTGGATTCGTCGTTTCTGGTATCTATCCTTAATTCCTCATCTCCGTGAACTTATTTTTTTATTTCCCCGATCAAAACTCCCTTCCTTCTACGTTACTTCTAATAAATTTAATAATCGGATTGTGAAGACACAGCAATATTCAAGCGGATTCCAACAAAAAAATTATTTTCATTCTTGTTCTGAATATTTGGCCCTGTAAACAGATGATCAGACGCATCTATGATATATGAGATATGTCCCAATATATGTGTACATATGCTTGCGTATCAGGAACGCCAGAAAATGCGGATATGGTCGAATGGTAAATTTCTCTTGCCAAGGAGAAGATGTTGGTTCGATTCCCGCTATCCCCCACGGTGAATCATGTATTATATATAAGATAAGAGATAAATCAAAAAATGAATTCGAGACTACTAATGCTAACTACTAAAAACGAGATTTTTTTTTACAAAAAAATTGTTGCGACAGTATTTGAACCCGTGACCTCAAGGTTATGAGCTGCGATCTACCAAACGGCTCTCCCGCGCGAAAAACCGGTAACGTATGCGAAGAAGATGGGATACGCCCCTCTACCAGATCCGTACAAATAGAATGTTTCTATTTATACGAATGGTAAAGAGGGCTCCTCTATTTCTATGCTAATAGACGTAGAGATCATACAATACGAAAGGGATATTTTTTCTCTTTTAAACCACTGATCTTATTGCGCCCGTAACAAAAATTGCATGAAACATTTCCGAAGTATGTGTCCGGAGAGCCCAAGTCTCGAAGTTAGCTCTAGTGTCTTCCAGTCAAAAAACACCGTCGATGGAGACGTATATGGCACTATTACGTGTGGGGATTGCAATTTTCATGAATTTCCCATTTTTTCACGTCAATATGGACTTTGCTTAGGTTGTTTTTTTGAGGATCGACGAATCAAATATATTTCTGTTCCAATTTCGTCTCTTCTTCCTCCCCTCTGAATCACTTTTTTCTTGCCTAATAATATGTTCATTCCTAATAAAAATTATCAATGATACAGTTCGGATCCTAATGTAAAAATACAAGAAGTAGATCCTCCTCTCCATCGAAAACAAATGCCGATTGGTTTGCTGATACCGTACATAAAAAATAATAATAACTAAATTACAATTAACCCATTTGCCTGATGTAGAGCACTCAAGAAAGCGCATAAGTGTATATAACCTACGGAACAAGGGGGCTAAGCGCAACCAAATCCAACCAATCTTGCTTGCACACTGGAACGAGCCCCTTTCTTATCTCTCCATCGAATCAAATAGCCAAAGGTGTCGTTCATGAGCCCATGCGAAAGTTTCAATCAATTCCTGCCAATATCCGCCCAAGAAATTAAAAAACATAAATCCAGTAAGTCCCCAAACAAGATGCCAAATAAGAACATCCCGCCCATACGAATAAACTATTCATACCAAAGATTATACCATTGATAAGTTGTGAAGAGTTTAACCCTAGATAGCTCTAAACCATCCCTTAATAAGTGGAAGATTCTTAAATTGTGAAACGTTTACCCTGCCATCAAGTGATTTGTCCAATGCCAATAAGAACGTAACCCACCCAAGGTATTTAACAATCCAGAAACTACCAAATAAAATGCGCCCAGCAGAAATATCCCAAGTACCCCGCCGCTCCCTGGCCTCGCAAGGAAAACTATAACCGAAAATCCTTTATTATCTGGATTAACTTGGAACCACGTGCATCGAAAGCATTTAACTAAAATCTGTATTGTATGCAAACCTAGAGCCATAGCATATGCCCCAGAAGTCCCCCCCCCCAAAGGGGAAACCTAAAAATTCTTGTTTTTGTTAAGAAGAAAAAGTAATTCCTATTCTCCTTAACCCATTCAACCCCCGGTAACCTAGCGTTCGACCTGCATTGAATGCTGGTCCATTCGTTGAAGTTAAGATACATCGAACCCATATAAGTCTTACATGAAGCGGATTGTATCACATTGGGCCAATTAGGTTTCAATCAGATTTGTTGTTTCCGGAGTACCAAAAGCGAGCATAACATCGTTAGAACATAAAGGCGCCAAGGTAATGGACCCAAGAAATAGGCTGGCGCAACTTAATGAGATATGATAGCTTCTTTGTGGTCTTAACTTCTTCCAATACATTAATCCTCATTCTGTTCTTCTGATTGTATCTCTAATTAGAATATAGCTCCATGAGGCTAAAGGCTCCTGTCATGATAAACCCTGCGATGTATTGGTGATGAGTATAAACGCAGACTTGAGTATAAAGTCTTGTTGTGATGAATGCATACGCAGTAAGAGTATATCAATGTGTTTGAGCTCTAGGCAGTAAGAACCCCTAAAGAGGCTAGAGCAAGACCTAATTGAAAATGAAGCGAATTATTGATTGTGTCATAAAGACCCTTATGCCACGCCCAATCGACCCCCTGGAGGAACTGTGTTTTCTAAAAGATCTTTGATACTGTGCCCAATCCGAGTTAGTTCTATACATATGACCTAGCGTCATGAAATAAATGGCAATGCTAAATATTATGGCAATATCGGTCAGCAAAACTTTGCGTTTGTGGATGAAATCCCACCGAGAAGGTTAGAATGGCTCGTTCCTGTTCCTTGGGAAGTACCAAATAAATGGCTACTCGAATCAGGGTTTTTGGGCATAAAGATTCCCCTGACCCTTAAAAAAGTGGTCCAACCCTTGATGATAAGTGTATACATCTAAAAAATTATTCCATCTGACGTACTGTCCCCTGGATCCTGGAATAGCGACATGAACTAAATGTCCTGTCCAAGCCAAAGAACTCACTCCGAAAAGTCTGACAAATGATATTTAGACTAGAATTCGGCATTTTTGAACCACGAACGCTTGTTCCATTTTGGTGGTTTACGTGCACCACCCGCTATTAAGGGATATAGCAGAAAGAAAATAATAGAAAAAGAGCTCCAGTATAAAGATTCTCATTAGTGGCTAAATTCCGATTGTATCCACCACTGAAAACACCGAATAAGCGATATTCACTGGACCGGTAGCACACTCCTCGAGTACAGGCTTCTACATCTGGTTGACCAAAATTAGGCTCCCAAATTGCATGAGCATATGTCTTCTAACATTAACGGTCTTGTATCCGATGACTCAACATTCCCTTGCCAAGTACATGAAGAGATTCCCTGGACGTCCACAGAAGATTATTCTAATTGTTTTCCCACGTGAGAACAAATGTCTGATAAACACGTTCCTATATATCATCATTACTCTCGAAGTCAGGTGCGGGTATCATACCAAACCAAATACGACGATTAGTGGGGGTCCTGGAAGCTAAGCCTTGTCTAACCTCGAAATCTTAATGCCATAAGCCTTTCCAATCCTCCTAGCGCTTATCCTACTGCATATCTTGCTAATAGATGCCCATGTTGTGCTAATTCACCCAGAAGGTAATGGGTTATCACGCACGTCCTTGTACAATCTCAAGGCTTAGGCTGAGTAGCAGGATCAACTTTTAATTTGTTATCGAGCCCAAACGATGAATTCAAATGAGTTCTTGCCAATAACCACGGCCACTGAATAGAAACAGTAAACGAAGCCCAGACAAATGAGCACCTAAGTAAAAAGAGACCAATTCATATAATAAGAACCCTAAGACTGAATTCCTGACTGCTGTGCCCATAAGAAATCCGAAGCCACCCTTATAGTAATTTAACTCTGCGCAAGTTTCCTCGCTGTATATGAGTTACTACCCTTGATCACTTATATTACAGCCCAACATCCGACGCATTTTCCCACTGAACTGGAAATACTACGGTAAATCGCATTGTACATCCCGAGCAGACCTAAGATAGTAACATGATCCCAGGCAGATACTTACGATGTCCCCCCTCTTCCAGTCATCACAAAATGAAAACCGACCACCAAGATTTGCTTTATCCGGTATCACACGGTAACTGCGAGCAAATAGAACACCTTTCAGTATATCAATGACAGTCCACGTGGATCTAAAGTGCATGAATAGTTAGGGACTAAAGAAGTCTGCGGTTCCTAATGAATAGGTAACCAAGCGACTTTGCGCCTACTGCTACCACTCACACACCCCCCATTAAGCTGGTACTTGCTGTTGCAACCAGGAGGCTGTTATTCCGGGTGCTAAGCATGGGTGTTTTGTACCCATTGAGCAAAGATGGTTTTGAATTGTATAGCGTAACTGAAACATATCTTGTTGGACGGCCCTAAGCGCTCATGGTAATCATTATGAATAATCAAGCCAAAACTGTGAAAACCCCAGAATCTACATGCCCAGTTAGATGTGATCTGATTGCATCGGCGGTGTCTAAGGACACGACTAATAGATCGTTGTATCAGTTAAGTTGGATCGTAATCTCTTACCATAAAAATTGCTGCATGTGCAGCAGCCCCAACTATGTAGAAACCACCGATCCCACATGTGATGTGTGAACACCGAAAGTTGTGTACCATAGTCAATAGCTAGGTATTGATCGGGAGGCTGGATACATATGTTGAGCTACATAATGGGTTAAGAGATCCTAACATAGCCAGTTAAGAGATATTGACCATAGCCACACGACGTTGTTATGATTCATAGAGGCCTTTATGGCCCTGGCCTGTACTGAACTTTATGAGCCTCTAAACTGTCATTTAAGTCCATGACCATCCCCCGTTGGTTCATACTATGACCAGCGATCAGTAAAAGATTGCAATAGCTAAAATTTGAGGGTGTTCAATATCGGTCAGCCATAGACCACCTGTTATTGGGTCCACTCCTCCACGAAAGTAAGAAATTCCCGCGTATTTTGACCAATTGCCAAGGTGGACAAGTTGGTTGCCTCCTCGCACAACGGGATAAAAGTTGAGCCAAAGTCCCGATTCAAGATAATTCATAGGAGTGGTATCTTTAGGATCAACTCACGGCGAGAAATTGGTTTAATCGGTAAGATACATGGATTGGTGTCCCCCGCCAAGAAAGCCCAATTCCTAGTAACCCCGCTAGTGTTGATGTACATAGATCTACATCTTGGAACCAAGCCAATTTTGGGGCGGCTTTGTGCTAATTGACAACCAGCCAAAAAGCATTAACGAGTGCAAAGACCTGCGCCATGGCGGTACATAGATGTATTCACTAGTTATTCCAGATGCTCCGCCAATCTGACAAAATCCGGAGTTATTTGTATTCCTCGAAACCTCCACCACATCACCATTCAATATGTCTTGACCTTACTATTGGCCAAACTACCTGGGCACCTGGGTGCAATGTGAGAGGATACTTAGCCTTCTTCATAATTGGAAGAACGGGCGCCATGTAAGACATGCCACTCGCCAAAGAAAATAAATGAGATTGACCAAATGGCACTAACTACTTTTCGAGAGATCTCCTCCAAACACGGGTATGACTATCGAAATCGGTAGCATCACATGTAGGTCCAGACTCCAAGTGGTGTCGCATGGCCCTTAGCTATGGTTCTTGAGAACTGGCCGGGTCTGGCCCATTCCTCGAAAGGACGTTTTTATGGATCCCTATCTACAACATTTTCCTTCTGGTTTCCGGCGAACGACATAATCATTACGTCCTCCTCTTTCCGGACCACCATACAAAGAAGACCCTCCAACATTTTTTAAGGAACTCTGAAAGAATAGCTATTTATTTATGTTATGATTCGTTCCCTTTCTTTCTCTCTCCCATCCATCTAGTTTTTTAAATTATTCACTAGAGCATTAGTAGTTATTACTTAGAGCAATTTGATATTGAAGTCAATCCGAAGCGTTTTCGGATCTATTGGACATAACGATTCGGTGCCCAACGGACCCTTCCTCTCTTGGAAAGTCCCTTTCCCAGCATGACGAAAAACTATTATTTTTTCAAACCTAGTGTACTTATATCTTAATGTATCAATACCCATATGAAATCTACTTCCATGGAATATCTTATTACTTTACTCTAATTAATCACAGACCATTCATTAGAATTAATAAGATCCATTCTATATCCTTATCTGTATTTAGTCTTCGAAGGTACCTTTTATTAGCTTTATTAGTTTTAAATTCTATTTGTATTCGGATCATTATCCCTCGGATACACATACAATGATTTTAGAAGAAGGGATATAATCCAAAAATTTTTTTCCCCCTTGATTGGATCTTTCATGGGAACGACTTTTTATTTGATTGATGGATCCAACACTAATTTAATGAATTAAAAAAGAAGTGGTTTTATTCGAAACGCCTCGTGGATCTTCAACCAATTATGTGGCTTCATATAAATCACCTGGACTAAGCGCTATAGCTTGTTATCCAATACCGAGCAGCTTTGATCGAACGCAAGCCCTCCCAATTTCAGAATCACCCCTGTAGAATGGCCTTTTCCCCCGGTCGGAATAGGTTTCTTCCCTTAAGAACGACTTGGAGAGTTTCCTACCTCATACGCTCGGCAATCGATTTCTTTTTACTATTGCGGCCCCATCTTAACCTACCCTCGTCTAACTAATTAGATTCGTCGATAAATGTTATCCCTTTTTTTGCCCATTTTTGTTGGTTAGCCAGAAGAAGGTTACTGGTACAGAAGTTTAAAACTCTAATGTTTTGATCATAACAAGTTTTTTGTCCCTTTTCTCCCACCTTCAGAAGAATGAAGCATATGCTCGCCCCTAATCCTATAGATAGTGTTTAATATGTCGAATTTTCTGAAAGGTAACTATCTCGGTTTCATCTATGACATTTATCTAATATAGAAGCGTTGAAAAAGACGTTCCCCTAAGATAAACAAAGAACTTACTATCTTTGTATCTGCTGCGACAACACCGCTGCTCAATACTTAGAGTGATCGACTCTATTCCTAAGGTTGATTCCTAACTGTGATATCCCGTATAAGGGCCTAGTAAGCAAAGCATTCTTACTCTCTCGCCCCAAATAGTTTGTAATTGATCTGTACGGTGCCTCCCTTTCTCTATCAATTCAATCCTTTATCCATAGAGTATAGTATTAGGCTCGTATCTAATTTCTTCTATTTTTTGGTTCTCGTGAAGTCTCCTTTATTTGCTACAGCTGATAAAATCGTTGCTTTAGGACGATTGCATATGTAGACAAGCATATTTTTTCTAGTCCTTACTAGTCCATTGGATCTTTTTTCCTTCTTTCTTATAGTGGGCTAGTCGCACGTAAGACAGATCACGGCCATCTTATTAACGCTGTGGTAAGAATCTGTTTCGTTTCTAGTGCCCGGAACTATATTCCAAAGCCATGTATGCTCCTCCTTGCTTTTGTTATAAGGCCTATTTATAGAGTATGAACTTCGATCATAGGGATCAATTTCTGTCGCGTAGCTTCATAATCTCTGTAAACTTCCGCATAATTTTTCCTTCGAATTGACCAACATCCGTACGTCGGTTCTTCTATTCAAGAATCTCCGTCCAGAAACCGTCCGTGGAGATTTTCATTTCTACGGCTCTCCCTTCTGTGCATATTACTATAAGGGGAAATACCATGGACTTAAATTCCTATTCCTCATTATGAACTGACAGGAGCTGGTTATTTTTACAAGATTTCTAGCCCGCCCGTTCCGCAGAGTTTTTCTTAACACCAATCGTGATTATGCTAGAGGGCAAATGTAACTCCAAGCACTTTCTTTGTCCATCGACAAGCCCCCCTATTCCAGAATTAGCACTTTCAACATCCTTTGATGGTTATACGGGTACCCAAAGTACGAACGAGATGGATGAGTTTGTTTGTCCACCATTCTTGTTAGCCCCGATACCGATAATGAAAAGGAATTTATAACAAAGTTTTGTGTTGTTGATTCCATGTGTATGCTTCTGCCCATAGCCGCCTATTGGTACTAGTGGATTAGGATTGCCCCGCAATAACTGAACCTATAGGTGTAACCTTTCGCTCGAATACTAAATCGAACAATGAAGCATCTGCGGCTGCATCAAATCGAGATCCACAACCGAAGGAATTGTTCTATCTCCAAACTTCACTTCCACCATCGTGAGTTTATTTCAAAATTTAGGTTCTTTCTATCCCGAACTGTCCCTTTTTTCTTTCTCGTAATACTGAGACTACTAGACTAAAAAAAAAAACAAGAAAAGAATCAATCGTCACCATCTCTGTAATAGGTAAATGCCTTTTTTCTCCGGAATTTGTCGGAATATTCGTAAACAGATATTGGCTACAATTAAGGAGGTCTTACATAAAATTTGCATTTATCCGCAGAATCATGCATAATTATAACATCCAGTCTCATTCTAATTCTTTTTTCATTACCCCGAGGGGTAACTGATCTCGGCAAACTAAAGGAATTGTACAGTACAAATAACATAAAAACAGACTATTCTAAACAGTATGTGTACCTTTTGTTTCAATTGTCCCTTATTTTTTGGATTGGACAAGGATAGTAGGAATATTGGAGGATTGTCATTCCAATTTCGAGTATACCATGAACAGAACTCGTACTCTTTCCTCTAAGTTAATAACAAGGACTTTATTTTATTGTGCTTCTTGAAACCTCGAGAAGTTTTGATTTGGTTATAATCCAAAGAGGCAAAAGAATGAAATAAGATTCAAAAAATAGATAGAGTAAGGTAATCCATCCATTTTGTTTTTTGTTTGCATAACAGGAGTACGCCATGCCATACAATTGAAATAGAAAACTCCATGGGACGATTCCAATTTTGTACAGATCTTTGTGTAGCTTCTTAGAGAAGTTGTTTGTTTGAGAAATAGGAAATTTTATTGAAAGGAATTTTCCTATGGAACCATTCATCAGTCGTACCTACTGGAGAATATGATGACTCGCTATTCACTCGGTTTCTGGTCAATAATAAGATATGTAGAAAGCTGGCCGAGTGGTTCAAGGCGTAGCATTGGAACTGCTATGTAGGATTTTGTTTGGACCGCGGGTTTTGTCGATCCAGCTCTCTTCCGTTTCTCTTATTCACCAACTTTACTGAACACAATATATCAAATCGAATACAATTGATACCATCATCCCACAAGAGACCTGACCTTTTTTTGAATAGAAATTCTCTAGCCTAATTACATTACTGGGTCGTAATCGAAATATCGAAAAAGAAAGAGCAAAAATCTTACTGCTGATCCATTTTGTGATACGGAATGAAAAAATGCATGACAAGGCCCGTAGATTCTATTATATTTATTTCGCGGCGAAAAGAGACAAAATTCTCTGAAACTTTCTTGTTATTTCGTTAGGTGCAAGTCTGACGGGAATAATATTCTACGACTACAGACTCTTTAATTTTCAAATCGATCATTTTTACATATCATTATTTATTTTACTACTCCTTTATATTGGAATGAGTCAAAAGTCCAATGTTTTGGCATTCCGCGGGGGGGATAAACAATATAATTTGCATCAGAGCTTTCGATTTTGTTATCCTTCGTATAAATATCATCTCTGGGTTTACAACGATAACTTGGTATATCCACTATACACCATTAAGCTAAAATAGTCTATGGTTTTAACTAATGCCTGGCTCCAGGAATGGTCCGCAGCCATACCCAGTCTGAAAAGGATGTTATCCACACGCATCTCAAGTAATTGTAGTACAAACCTGACCTGTTGACCCTTTGGCTTTTTCCAGCGATATGCACATATCTAAGTAATTGGTCAGCTCTGTCAGACCATAATGAAAACGCAATTTCTGTTTTTCTTCTAGACCATCCGATACTGCATCTTTTCCAGACCGCAATTGGTTTTTAAGATCCCTTCCGGATCTAGGTCTTTTACTAGTAGTCCTTGTTAAAGCCCCCCTACGGCGTATTTTTTTGAAAGTCGACTCCTCGGAACTGACATAAGACTATCCTTTTTTTCTTTATTGATTTATTGCAATTTCATTTTTTCAGAATAAAAAAAATGAAAACTGAACTATAATTAAGACTGCACTAAGGGAGAAACCAAGCAAAGCTTTTAGAACAAATTACCGCAATCCTACAAAGTTAGAATAAATAAATTGTATCAATCATCCATTTTTTGTATATATAGGAATTGCAGCTCCGTTTTTAAATATGATTTGGTCGTAGAGAGAGATCTAATTGTCCAATACATTTTTTGGTCCAGGTTGCAAGTTACCACGACATAACATATAGTAACGAGAGAGAGATTATCATCACGGAAAAATCGATAGGAAAGCCGGCTATCGGATCGAACCGATGACCATGCGCTTACAAATGCGATGCTCTAACCTCTGAGCTACGGGCTCACATACATAACAGAAATGTATATAGAAATTGAGGAAACTACCGATTTTAGCTATTAGCTGACTTTCTATTAGCTCTTCGTTTTTAAATTACCTATGAACTAAACTAATAACTAATATAGTAGGTTCATATCGTTATATAGTATCCTTAGTATACTTCTAAACGATATACTCTCTAAACTATATACATAACTAAAACTATATCCTATAACTAACTATAGTAGAATTCTGACTATTCGTCTGACTATTCCTAACTATATCTAACTATAATATACAACCATGGTTTATTTTTTATGAATTATATTATAATTTTTTAATTTCTTTACTTTTATATGATAATTTAACTTGTTATATTAATTATAATAGAATAATATCAATTTGTTAAATTGGAAATTTGATTGAAAAATCTAATTAGTTCTTAAAACTATTATTGTTTTAAAGCAGTTATAGAAAATTATAGGAAATCGTATTATGGCATCATATCATATTCCATATGAAGTTAATTTTAATATGTTTATTATAGCTATAGCGAATCGGTCCTAATATAAAAAAAAAGATAAGGATAAAGATACAATTCTAAATGAAAATGAGACCTTCCTCTGGTTTGATCGGAAAGATGAGATAGGACAAAAAAAGAAGAATGAATATCGAACCGTTTTTTCGCACTATTCCAATCGCACTGTAAAAATGAAGGAGGGAGAAACATATATATTTGGATATATCTACTCCCTATTGAATTGCGGATACCCTCACTGATAGAATCAGTTCTGATTGAAACAGTTCATTCAATATAAATGAACTTGATGGAGGATGAGCCCAAAAATCAAACAGCAGCATACACTTTTTCAATATAGAAATCTTAGCATAACGATTCACGGGTCCAACAACAAAATAAATGAAAAGTAGTTGGAATTCCACTAGATCTTGGTATCACAGTGGATATGGCGCATCGTAGACGCTACGGACTTTATTGGATTGAGCCTTAGTATGGAAACCTGCTAATTGGTAACGTCCAAATTCAGAGAACCCTGTAATTACAAATGGGCAATCCTGACAAATCCTTATTTTGAAAAAACGGTTTATACACTAGAAGTAAAAGGATAGGTGGCAGAGACTCAATGGAAGCTGTTCTAACGAATTGATGACTCGTTTTGTTGTACTGTAAATCCGTCTATCAAAATTCCAGAAAGATGTTCCTAGTCTACGCTAATACTATGTTATACATAACTGCCATATCAAACGTTAATCATGACCCGAATCTATTATATATAATTATATAGCGTATAAAAGAAAATTATAATATAAAAATTCAGCTTTATTAGAATCCATTTCAATGGAAGTTGAAGGAAGAATCGAATATTCAATTATGAAATCCTTCATTCCAGAGTTTGATAGATCTTTGAAAAACTGTTAATCGACGATAATAAAGAGAGCGTCCCATTCTACTGTCAATACCACACAATGAAATTATAGAAGAGGAAAATCCGTCGACTTTAAAAATCGTGAGGGTTCAAGTCCCTCTATCCCCAATAAAAGCCTATGTTTACTTCCTAATATTATCCCTCTTCTTTTTTTTCATCATTGTTCAGTTTCAAACAAAATTCACTATCTTTCTCATTCACTCTACTCTTTCACAAACGGACCGAACAAAAAAAAAAAAAAAAAAAAAAAAAAAAAAAAAACAAAAAAAAAAAAAAAAAAAAAAAAACAAAAAAAAAAAAAAAAAAAAAAAAAAAAAAAAAAAAAATCCTTGGATCTTACCAATTTGGATAAACCTTTAACAAGAACATATATGGGCAAAGACATCTCTATTATTGAATCTTCACAGTCCATATCATTATCCTTACCCTTACTTGTCAAATTTTTTACTACGTTGCTCCCCTTTAATTAACATAGACACAAGTACTCCACTAGGATGATGCACGGGAATGGTCCGGGATAGCTCAGTTGGTAGAGGAGGACTGAAAATCCTCGTGTCCACCATTTTCAATCTGTTCCCTGACACTTTAAATAATTATCGGATAGTTATTCATACAATTAATCGAGATAGATCGGTCGTTATAGTCCTAGAGCATGATACGTATTTACTCTCAGATTACCTATTTACTCATCTAGATGTATATATAATATATACCTCCTTTTGGGGGGATTGGTAAAAATATATGTATGATGGTGTACTGGTAAGAAACAAGTGAATTATGCTCCGTCCTCTTTTTTCTTTCTTGTTTCTGTCATACTGTGCTTTCTCTCATTCAAAAAAGCATATTAAGTCTTTCCTCATATTCAAAATAAAAATAATAAGTAAAAAAAAAAACTTAAAAGTCGAAGGAGTTAAAAGATGCAAAGACATAATGCACTTCAGACACAGTACAAATAAAATCCAATCCCTTTTCATTTCTTCATTTCCAATTTTTTGACATTTCTTCCATTTCTTTCACTCTGCTTACGTTACTTTCCGGGTCCGATCTACATCTAAGTAAGTTATGGGCGCGGTACAAGTTATAGTGCGAACTCTTTTGTTCATCCCATTGTTTCTGTCAACGAAAATGGATATGATCTATCAAATTTTTGGAATCTAAATGAGTTTTTTTTAGGTTATCCATAATACTAATAACGTCCGGTACTTTCTTTCATCTAGAACGGACCGAAAAATATTCCTTCACTTGAAAGAATCTGGGGGAAATCGTCATAGTCGTAATAAGTAAACATTATTTTTCTATCATTTAATGATCATGCTTGGTTTCATAGAAATTGGGGGTAATATATCCTTACTTAGTGCCAACCTACCAACTTCCGCATCACAATACTTTAAGGCGTGTCTGATTATCATAACGAGACTTCCCACATATCTAAGATTGCGTTCTTGGAAAATCAGCACTTCTCCAAATCCAGAAAACAGCTGTATTCTAGATTATTCCTTGGGGCAATACTTTTATGCATACTTTCTGGTTTAGCTATACCATACTGTATTCTCGTAAGATTATACACACTGGCTAAAATCCGCCTGGTGCTAACATCATAGGCACAACTGGGAGCGTAAATAATTGTAACCATATACATATGAATGACAGCACTGGAACCCAATCTCGGGTTTTTAATTTGTAAAGTTTTCTATTCCTCGGCAATCAAAGCCCAACGTCTTATTGAACTAAATCATGGGTTTACTAACCAATCAATAAACGATCCTGCTGCCTCCTTGAGCTCTCCCCATTTGATTTGTATGATTATTTCAATTTACAATGACATTTTTAAAGAATTGACCCTTTCTTTCTTATTCTGCACAAAAGACCTTACCTTGTCTGATTCACAGTAAAAAAAGACTCACTATTCATGGGGATATACTGAACTTTTGGATTTTTGAAACATGTTTCGAAGGTATTCTGAAGTATATGTGATTGATAAGGTCATTCTTGATCATAATTTCCAAGTATGAGTACTGCGTCGAACCCAAAACTTGTGATGGTAGTAAAACATCGAGTTTCCTGTTGAGACACTTCTATCTTCAAAGATTTCTCGTAGATCTTTCTTAGGTTTCGTTATAGCATCTATAACCGCCATCTGGTTTAGGTGGGGCATCCTGCAAATAGACATCGACAGGAATAAGCTTAGCGACTCCCGAACATACTATAAGAATCATACTGAACATCCCTCCTGAAAAAAAAAAAAAAAAAAAAAAAAAAAAAAAAAAATAATAGTACAACTCCATATCAATGACCATATCTTTGGTTCAGCATTTGCTCTATAATTCTTACTAAGAATGAGCCCATTTTCATTGTTTACTGGGCGGCTGTTAAATTAGTCTGCTTGGTCTGGACTCGATCTTGGTACCAATCCATAACGATCAAAGTCGAATTCGCGAGCTATTAATGGATCAAATTCATAAACAACAACTGGTACCGTAGAGAACGGCCATAAACGTAAAGTCTTGACCCATGCGAAAGATCATTCAATGTAGTTGAAATACCTGAATTGGTAATTGTTTTGTCAACTCATTTAAAACTCATCAAATTCATACTGTCTCAATTAATCTTTTCCTTCATTTTTATTTTGATTGTCTAATATCAGTTAAGACCATTCAATGCTCCTTTTCGCCATGCATACTGAACCAACACTTGGAATAGCACAAAAATTAAAGCTTCGCTAATACCGATACACCCATACATCGAAACTCCGTTTGCCTGGATAAAGAAAGACCGTGTTCAACATCAAAACAACAAAAACTAGAGCAACATGTCAATAAGCGGATCGAAATTGTAACCAGCTCCCAATGGTTCTATACCGATTCATAACAGAGGCTTCTCTGGTCCCTTCACTAACCGTGGCTAAACTCCGGAATTACAAATGCCCAGATAGAAGACGCCTTGTATTATTAGAATGGCCAAGAAATATCATATTCTGAAAGCAGAAACATAATGTACTCCTATTAATGTGAATATGCTGAATTATCGATTGAATCGAATTGTCAATTCATCCATACCTTTTATCTTAGGCGACAAAAGAGTTGATTGATCAAATCAAACTGCATAGTTTAGAGTGTTTTTGCTGGGGAGCCAGGTTTTGTTAAAGATTCATCTAATGGAATCCCACTTACATTTTGATTTCGATTCTATTTAGATATGGTGTAGACATAGGATGCTCTTAAACAACAAAAACTCTCCACTTTGTCTGGGGTCTCGATCCTCTAGAAAAAAGGTATAAAAGACTAAAATATCCATGCCTATAACTATTTCTATGCCTATAACTATAATAAACATCAATACCCTATATATAGTAAGTAAATATCCTATAATTAAATACTATGAATACTATATTCATTAGAATACTATGTGATTATATATCATCAAAAAAAAAAAAACCATAATTGGGGGGAGATAAATAATAATTTCATTTCCATTTTGTAAAACTTAAATTTTTCATAGTCATATGGCTGTAAAATTGTCTAGGGATTTCATAGCATATTCTATTTATTCGAAGTATTACTTTTTCATAAAATATGGGTATAGGATCATTGCTCTATTGATTTGATACGAATATGAATACAAATCTAATGCAGCGAATGATTTTTTTCTTTTTCTTGTCCTAGATTTCATTTCTATTTGTTCTTAATGATTCAATCCGTTGAATTGAGAGGTGACATATAACAACTTATTCTTTCTATACAAAAAATTGGAAACTTGAACCTGTACTATCCCCTCCTCAGAAATAAAATAAGAAGAATCGAGTTATTCATTAGGAGTTAGAATTGAAAAGATGCATTCTATTTCGGACCAATCTATAGTACGAGAACAAAGATACGATTGAATGAACCAAAAAATACTTGTTGTTTTGTTACGGCAAAACGCTTAAATAACTTACTAATATAATGGTAAGACCAAGCAAGGGTTAGATTTCGCTACAAGAAAAAGGTTTTACAGCAAACCCTATACTAGACAATAAACATAGACAAGATGGAGTAGTATACTCGAGCGGAATCATAAATGATTTACATAACATTTTCAAAATTAGAAAGAATTAACCCATTATCGAATGATTCGACGGAAACAAATCAAATCCACAACCCACTCAACTCATAGAATTAGAAATAGAAGACAAGAACGTTAATATATTTAGATTTAGGCCATTCGTTATCTCTCCATTATCTCTGAATCAATCAATAAGGTTGCTCTTGATTTCTGCCAAAAAACGATATTAGGATTAGTTAGGGGGATTATCCAATACAAGACAAGACTCCAGACCAAGAAAAGAATAGGTCCTCGACCCATGTGACTTAGGATTAGAACTTGGTTGGTCCCATAGAAATGAAAAACTATACTAAACTAAAATATAATATATTAGGATTAGGGCTATAAGAGACTCGAACCGTAGACTTTCGGTAACACAGCAAAATCAAATGATGTATTATCGAAATGATTCGAACTGTTTCAAAGACCACCATGCATTTTGTTGCATTGGGCTCTTTCACAACTGACCGTGTAAAGATCAGTGTAGTCACCAAATTTTTTCTTTAGAGGAAGATAAGGAGATGGTTCCATGTGCTGCGATTTATTTTTGTATTCGGATCTAGGAGCAATACCAAAGTGTGCAAAGAAGGGTTATCTTGACTTAGGTCTGCCTTCGGCCTAGACAACCGAAGTTAAATGCGAATATCTATCGCTCCGCTGCAACAGTCGAATATGAGACTCATACACCTTAAAGTTCATAGGACGAAAAGAGGTTATTTTGAGGCCCTTATACTCATTATGCCTAGCATTGAATGGGCTTGCAGTATTTACCTGATCAACTATCAAATCAATGCGGGTTCTATTTGATTTGGCAACTGAATTCGCGCAATGAATCGGACCGAACCAAATATTGTCAGGGACCTATTGTTCTCGCTTCCCTCGACCCTATGTGAGTAAGACATTGATTTCTCATACGATCAATATGTTCGTTGCAAATAGGCGCCCTTTGAAAAGCATGGCGCGCGGTAACGAGGGGTGCTTACCAACTGAGCTATAGCCCTTGTCATAGGACATTTAACATATAGATAATTTCTGCAGAATGTGATATTCCATAATCCACATCATAGCTCTCTGATCTATTTATTTATTTACGCTTAACAGAACAGATTAGTATTGCTTAGAAATAATATTCCACCTAAATCCCCGAAGTGATGGGTTATTTTTGTGGTGATAAATGACATACTTAAATCAGTGCGTTAGAGTATTGCTTTCATACGGCCGGAGTCATTGGCTTCCAATAATCCAATAGTAGGTAGAATTATTAGAATACGGCAGTCGATGAAATAGATATATAAGAAGTTTTTCTACCCCATCTTCTTTTTTTGTTTATCAGATTAGATTGATTGTGTTCAATTGGCCGAATCAACAGGTGGTGTATAATAAAGAACCTTGTTTTTTAAAAATTATCTTATTATTTTGATGTATTGACTTGACTAGTAGGAAATAACATTGACAGCCTCTACTGTCCTAGCTCGTATGAAGAGCTAGATGCGCTTCAATTGCCTGTCTTTACCTCAGCTCTACTCAAGTTAGCTTCAGCTATTTCAAGAGCTTGTTGGCTTCTTGGGACAAGCAGTACTATTTCCGCATCTTTCCTAAAATGGTGATCTCATTATTACCTATTCTAGCGAAACCACCCATCAGAGCCACCGTTAACCATTGGTCGTTGTTGAGGCGTATTCTCAAAAAGACCTATATCTGAGCCGTGGCAAATAGGGGCGTGGTTGGTAGTAATACGCAATTTGGCCACTATAGTAGAGAAAAGTATTTCTTTCACTTCTGAGTCCCAAATAATTCGATTAGGAGCAGTAACAAGATTAAGGTCATTTCTTCAATTTGCTCTCCTCTTCTAAGTTCATAGCTTTCGCGGTAGCGTCCTCGATGTTACTACTAAAAAAAGGCCTGATCGGGACGAAGTCTAATCTCTCCGGAAAGGATCAGTTGAAACCCCTAATTGTTTCTGCAAGACCAACATATTTTCATGGAGAACCGTAAATACTTTCGCACGAAAAAGAAGGGTTGTGATAAGAAACGCTCGATTTTTCGTTCTCTTGTACAGTTAAACGATCTTTTCGGATAATTCGTCCAACCCAAGAATAGCTCTAAGTCCTGAAGTTCTTTGTAACGTTGTGAAGTTTGCTTAACTCTTTGGCCGTTTCTAATGTTCCTCTGCCAAAAAAAAAAAAACAAAACGATCCGAGGGTGGAACATAGTTGAGTTGAATCTAAGGATCACTGCTGGATAAATACCTTTGGCAGCTAATCCTCTGATAATACGGTAGTAGCATCTAATGTGCAAATGTGTGGCAGGGCAGGGTTCGGTCAAATCGTCCGCGGGGTACAATAAACGGCTTGGATCGAAGTTATAGATCCCTCTTTGGTAGAAGTAATTCTTCTGCAAAGCACAATTTCGGTACTAAGGGTAGGTTGATAACCCACTGCAGAAGGCTTCTCCCCAATTAAGGAGGAGACTTGACCTGCTTGGGACGAACGAAAGGATATTGTCGATGAATAGAAGTACGTCTGTTCATTAACATCCCGGAAATATTCGCCATAGTTAGGGCAGTCAAACCAACTCTCATACGAGCTCCCGGCGGTTCATTCATTTGACCATAGACTAGAGCTACTTTTGATTCTGCAATATTTTTTTCATTAATTACTCCGGATTCTTTCATTTCAATGTAAAGAGATTCCTTCACGAGTGACGTTAGCCTACTCCGCCAAATACAGATACGCCTCCATGAGCTTTGGCAATGTTGTTGATCAATTCCATGATGAGTACTGTTTTACTATCCAGCTCCTCCAAATAGTCCGATTTTCCTCACGGCGATAAGGAGCTAAAAGACAACTACTTAATTGACTGTTCAAGATTGATAATTTCGTCTCTAATGTTAAAGCAGGTGCAGGTCTATGAATAGGAGATGTTGTGCTAGTATCTACAGGGCCTACAATTATCACAGGCTCCCCAAGAACGTTGAAAATTCGTCGAGGGTAGCTCCCCGACTTGGGAACGTTAGAGAGCTCCCGTGCAATCACTTCCATTCTCTCATCAGTTCCATCTGTAGCATATAGACAGCCTAACTCGATTATTCCTAATAATTGTGAACTCACAAGTCCCAATTAATTTGCTGCCCGATAGTATCTCGACCCTTAACTACCAAAGCGTTATAAATATTAGCATCGTGACGGAGGAAACAACATCCAGTACTGGGCAAAATTTGAGCGATACGCCCTAGGTTGTTTTCAAGTGTGGAAACCGCGGACTAGAAGGGGAGATTGATTCTCATATTTAGAATTAAAGTAAAGTATGTCGAAAGTTTTTTGAACTCCAGTGCCATGCAAGTCGAAAATAAATGTCCGATAGCAAGTGAAGGCGGTTAATTCAATAAGAAATAAATGGGAGTTAGCACTTGATTTAGTTGGTACCACCCACCGAATACGATTCAATCGTTTACTCATTCAATGAGTAACTTTTCAAGTGCAGCCACTCCTTCTTTTTTCAAAAGAATATTAAGTACATGAAATCACGAGTAAGTCTCTTTCATTTCTCTATCATTATAGAAAAAACCATCCGTATTAGATTCTATTATCTATAGAATTCGAACCCGAATCCATTTATGATTCATTATTTCGATTAATTGGCCATTGTTCTTTTTTTGTTTGAAGATATTGGATTTCCGCCTCTATTTATTCTTTATAAACTTTAGGATGAAATTATGCCTATTTTCACATCTAGGAGACATATACCACATATATCATGTCAAGAGTGAATTTTTCTTAGTATTTAGATTCAAAATAGAAGGAGTCCATTTGATTTTATTGTAAACTTGCAAAACAAACATTGGGTTTGGGTTTGCGCCATATATATCAAAGAGTATACAATAATGATGTATTGGATGAATCAATACATGGGCTAATAAGAACCATTCATTTTAACATAACCATTGAAATAGTGAGAATATTAGTCTAATATTTTTTTCTCTTTTTTTTTTGAAAAAATTTTTGTCAAAGGTTTCATTAAGCATAATCTAGATCGAGTAGACCTTGTCGTTGTGAGAATTCTTATTCTGGTTGTAGGGAGGGACTTAGTCACACAAACAGGACTAAGCACGGGTTTGGATTTTTTAAAGTCGGTGTTAAGTACAAATGACTCTATTATATCCTGACTACGAAGTCAAAGATACTGATATCTTGGCAGCATTCCGAGTAACTCCTCAACCTGGAGTTCCGCCGAAAGAAGAGGGGGCTGCGGTAGCTGCCGAAATCCTTCTAATGCTACATGGACAACGTGGTGGACTGATGGACTTACAGTCTGATCGTTACAAAGGGGCGATGCTACCACATGAGGCCGTGTTGGGGAGGAAAATCAATATATTGCTTATGTAGCTTATCCTTTAGACCTTTTTGAAGAAGGTTTCTGTTATAACATTGTTTATTACATTGGGGTAATGTATTTGGTTTCAAGCCTTACGAGCTATACGTCTGGAGGACTGGAATTCCCACTTCTTATTCCAAAACTTTCCAAGGCCACCGCCTCACGCATCAGGTTGAAAGAGATAAGTTGAACAAGTATGGTGTCCCCTCTGGGATGTTACTAGTAAACCAAAATGGGATTATCGGCAAAAACAAAAACTACGGTAGAGCCGGTTTACTGAATGCTCGGAAGTGGTTGGACTTGATTTTACCAAAGATGATGAAAACGTGAACTCACAGATATTTATGCGTTGGAGAGATCGTTTCTTATTTTGCGCCGAACAGCATTTTAAGCGCAGGCCGAAACAGGTGAAATCAAAGGACATACTGAATGCTACTGGCGGGTACATGTGAAGAAAATGATGGAAAAGGGCCATATGTGCCAGAGAATTAGGAGTTCCTATCGTAATGCATGACTACTTAACTGGTGGAGATTCACTGCAAATAATAGCTTGGCTCATTATTGCGGTTTTTTGCGTGAACAACGGGCCTAATTCTTCACATCCATCGCGCAATGCATGCAGTTATGATAGACAGAAAAATAATGGAGGCATTCAGTGGTACAGCTACGCATTACGGATGCTGGTGGAGATCATATTCACGAACGGGACAGTAGGAGTAAACTGGAAGGGGAACGTGAGATGACTTTAGGTGTTTTCGTTGCCTTGAGTATACAGTGATGATTATATCGAAAAAGACCGAAGTCGCGGTATTTTCTTCACTACAAGATTGGTACTAGCCAGGTGGTCTGCCCGTGGCTTCAGGGGGTATTCATGTTTTGGCATCTGCTGCTCTGACCGAAATCTTTGGGGATGATTCCTACTACAGTTGGCGGAGGAACTTTAGGACACCCTTGGGGAAATGAACCTGGTGCAGTAGCTAATAGGGTGGCTTTAGAGGGTGTGTACAAGCTAGTAATGGGGACGTGATCGTGCTCGTGAGGTTAATTGAAATTATCCGTGAAGCTAGCAAAATGGAGCCCTGAACTAGCCGCTGTTTGAATATGGAAAGAGATCAAATTCGAATTAGAACCAGTAGATAAGCTAGATAAAGAGAAAAAGTAAGTGTGCATAATTCAGTAATTCCTGTTTGTTCGCATAATTGATGCAATAAAAGTCGGGCCAATCTTTCCTAAAAAAAAAAAGATTGGGCCGATTGCCGAATAAAAAAAAAAGGAATGGCATCTATATATGTATTTGCATATATCTTTTATATGTACAGATGTACAGATCTTACCTATATATACAAGATAAGATCGAAGAATAAACAACTCAATACTTCTATTGTTTGTTGTTGGATCAAGGATTGGATGTAATTAGGATCTTGGATTGGGGGACTTTTTTATATCTCAGTGCAGGCCATAGAATCAAGCCAAGGGAAAGGCTCCCTTACACATCCTATATAGTTCTTTTCGTTCCATGTAAAATAGAAACTTAATATTGATTATACGAAAACAAATTCTTTATTCTTTATTTATAGAACTAAAACAACTCTCTCGAATTTCGATGAGGAATTTGTACATCACATGGAAGAAAACTGGTGTCTTTCTATTTTAAAATTGAGAAAAGATTCTATCAATATATTGAAGTGATACTCGGCTTCCCACAAAAGAGAATCATTTACTTTCACTATGGTTTCTTATCAGAATTAAGCAACGAATCTACTCTAATCATTTTAGGATTGTTAATTAATAACGAGTAAGTATTGAAAGAACGAGTTAAGTAGTGAAAGAAATGATTATCTCGAATTGGTATGTATTTCATCAAATAGGGGGTAGAAAGACTCTATGGAAAAATTGGTGGTTCCGTTCGATGTTGTCTAACGAGAAGTTAGAACATAGGTGTGGGCTAAGTAAATCAATGTATGTCTTGATTGTATTGGACATACCAGTAGAAGGAACAACCTATTCTTAAACGATACGAAGAAAAAGATTCCTAGTTGGAAATCATAGTGGATTATAGTTTCACTAATGTTGATTCTTATTTGAAATCAAGGATATTGGTGCGTTGGATCTCTGATGACACTTTTTTGTTAGGGATATAATGGTGACGTTACTGTATCATTTTGATATTGAAAATCAGATTTTCTGAGGTTGACAATGATAGTTTTTCTGAGTGAACTAGAAAAAAAAACTTTCTAGTATTTGAGTCGGGAAAGAAAAAGATCACTACTATTATCATTACATGTATGAACTTAATTAGTGGGACTAATCAATAATAGTTGCATTGATAGTTATCTTCGTTTGAAGTCAGTATTAATAGTTCTATTTCGGGTAGTACCAACAATTACAGTGCAGTTACTTTTCTAACGTCATTTGTACTGAAAATAGAAATAGTAGTGAGAGCGGTAGGTCTAGTAAAAGAACTAGAAAAAATTTCATGATTCCATGAGAAGTAGAATCAGATTTCCATGAAGAAGTAGAATCAGATTCCATGAGAAGTAGAATCAGATTTCCATGAAGAAGTAGAATCAGATTCCATGAAGAAGTGAATCAGATTTCCATGAAGAAGTAGAATCAGATTTCCATGAAGAAGTAGAATCAGATTTCCATGAAGAAGTAGAATCAGATTTCCATGAAGAAGTAGAATCAGATTTCCATGAAGAAGTAGAATCAGATTCCAAGGGAAAGAACGTACAGAATCAGGACTCCTACCCCCACTGCAGATCCACCAACCGACTAGCACAGCAACCCAACACCACACTGAACGACACACACAAAATACATAACAACATCACCCACCACAATACACCACCAAAAACACAAATCCCTCCGAATGCAGACCGCCAAAAACCTTGACACATCATACGCAATGCCCCCGACAAAACTGTTATGGAATTACATAAGGAAATTAAAAGCAACCAATGTGATTAACAATGTACAGAGAGAACAGCCCAACCGCTGACATTCCGTGAAACAGTCGTGGCCCACCTACCCACATATGGAATTTTGCAATACCACATCAGTGAGTAGCGCTCAGACTACGAAGAAAGTTCTGAACTGTCGAACCCTTCGATCCCGGAACACGTGGGCCAAAACACACGCAAAGTCCACAGAGACCGACTGAAAAGCGAATGATATATATAGACCCCATTGATTTTCGTTCAAAAGAGAACCTTCATGGCGCTCGTACGCACTTTTATCAAGAAGGACAGGTTTAGCTGATGCTATTCAAACAGGCATAGGTAATTAAATGGTATTCCCGTAGCAATTGGCGTTATGGATTTTCAGTTTATGGGAGGTAGTATGGGACCGTAGAGGCGAGAAAATTACTCGTTGATCGAGTATGCTACTAATCGATCTATACCTTATTATTGTGTGTGCTTCTGGAGGAGCACGCATGCAAGAAGGAAGTTTGAGCTTGATGCAAATGGCTAAATATCTTCTGCTTAATCTAATTATCAATCAGATAAAAAGTTATTCTATGTATCAATTCTTACATCTCCTACAACTGGTGGAGTAACAGCCAGTTTTGGTATGTTGGGGGATATCATTATTGCTGAACTAACGCTACATTGCATTTGCGGGTAAAAGAGTAATTGAACAACATTGAAAAAAGGTAATACCTGAAGGTTCCACAGGGTCTGGTATTTATTCATAAAGTTATTCGAACCAATAGTACCACGTAATCTTTTTAAAAAGGTGTTCTGGGTGAGTTATTTCAGCTCCACGGTTTCTTCCCCTGAATCCAAGTTCAAAAATGTAAAGTATAGCACTAGATTACAGTTGTTTTATGTAGCGAACAAGTATTTAATTCGTCGTAATCAGGTGTTTTCTTGGTGACATAAGTTCTCCTTGTAATAAGAGACAGAGCGGTTTCGGGGATAATTTTTATTTATATGTTATTAATTTATTATACTTATTTTATCTTTTTATTATTATTTATAATTTGTATAATGATAATATAATAATATAATAATAATAAATATAAAAAATTTTTTTAGAATATTTAGAATATAGAATATATAGTTTCTATCTAATCATTTTCTATCTAATCATATAGAATTATAGTTGATATTACGTATTATTAAAATAAATAATATTTATTATAATTTTTATAATATATTTATAATATAAAATGGCCTTGATATTACTTATAATAGATACTTGATATTACTTATAATAGATATATCATAAGTAATAGATATATCATAAGAAGAATCTTTAATGATAGAAATATTAAAACAGATAGAAATATTAAATTGAGGCACCTATTCTATGACAGATCCAACTTACCCTCTATTTTTGTGCCTTTAGTGGGCCTAGTATTTCCGGCAATTGCAATGGTTCCTTATTTCCTCATGTCAAAAAAATAAGATTGTCTAGACCCAATGGGACCGAATCTTATCAATGTATTTCAACACTGGATGATAATACAGATATTTATCTCGTGTAATATGGTATGATATGTGGCTCTTTCCGAACACACAAATGAAAGAACTGTTATGCGGATATATGATATCTGCATAAATGCATGTATATGTGAATATAGCTGGTTCAAAATGGATTAGTGAATATTTTAAATAGAAAGTCAATGTATCTAACCAATTACTCCTAATGTTTCACATCAGAATAGTGCTAGTATGGATGAAAGTTACTTCGGGATCAAGAAAGGTAAAGTAAAATTATTGGGTTATTCGCATCAATTCCAATCGAATGCAACTGGATCTAGTATAGTATGAATTGGCGATCAGAACATATATGGATAGAACTTATAACGGGGTCTCGAAAACGAGTAATTTTTGCTGGGCCTGTATCCTTTTTTTAGGTTCACTAGGATTCTTAGTGGTTGGAACTTCCAGTTATCTTGGTAGGAATTTGATATCCGGATTTCCATCTCAGCAAATCCATTTTTTTTTCACAAGGGATCGTGATGTCTTTCTACGGGATCGCGGGTCTATTCATTAGCTCGTATTTGTGGTGCACAATTTCGTGGAATGTAGGTAGCGGTTATGACCGATTCGATAGAAAAGAAGGAATAGTGTGTATTTTTCGCTGGGGATTTCCTGGAATAAATCGTCGCATCTTCCTTCGCTTCTTTATGAGAGATATCCAATCAATCAGAATAGAGGTTAAAGAGGTCTTTATCCTCGTCGTGTCCTTTATATGGAAATCAGAGGCCAAGGAGCCATTCCCTTGACTCGTACTGATGAGAATTTTACTCCACGAGAAATTGAACAAAAAGCTGCCGAATTGGCCTATTTCTTGCGCGTACAATTGAAGTATTTGAAACGAACTGAAGTGAAGAATAAAATGAAGAATAAATATTTTCTCAAGATGGGGGAAGGAACTTGAAACCTATCCGAACATGTATTTCGTAATACAGAATCATCTTTTTTTTTTTTTTAGGCCCCATGATTGGAATTGATACCCTTTTAGGTAGGACGGTTGATGAAACATTTCGAAAGAATTAATTGATCCAGGGGGAGTTTGTCGTCTCGAAACTCGATTCGTACTTCAAGTTGGGGGGGGGTGTTCGAGTATCATCGAAAGGAACAAATGAAAATAAAATTGGTTCAAATTGCCAATGAGATATCCGGAATAATATTTATTTCTTTTTTCTCATTTTCAGCCCCCCCGAAAAAGGATCTTATTCATGTCTAATTTCCTTCAAAATTAAATAAAAAAATAAAATTATTACACAATAATAGGAAAGGAATAGACCCATAGGTCAATACTGTTATTAAAACTCGTGCTTCAAAGAAATATCAGATCAGATAGAGTCAACGAATGAAGCAGGTTCATTAACAATTCAATTCACAGAAAAAAAAATGAAAAAAAAGAAAGCATTGGCCTCCCTCCATATCTCGCATCTATAGTATTTTTGCCCTGGTGGGTCTCTTTCTCATTTAATAAATGTCTGGAACCTTGGGTTACTAATGGCTGAATACCAGGCAATCCGAAAATTTTTTGAATCATATTCAAGAGAAAAACGTTCTGGACAGATTCATAGAATTAGAAGAACTATTCCTATTGGACGAATGTGGTAAAGAGTAAAACCCCGGAAAAGCATATACAAAAACTTCATATAGGAATACACAAGGAAACAATACAATTAGTCAAAGCACACAATGAATATTGATCTCCATATCATTTTGCATTCTCGACAAATATAATGTGTTTCGCTCCACTTCACCGACACAGCCCTGCGTTCATCCTCCCCCCCCTACCCTCCTCCCGCCAGTATCGAAGAACTCGTCATTCTCGACATTCTTGGGTTCAGGAATTCCTCTATAACTTAAGTGACACAATAAAAGCTTTTTCTATTCTTTTAGTTACTGATTTATGGATCGGATTTCACTCGACCCATGGTTGGGAACTAATGATCGGTTCGGTCTACAACGATTTTGGATTGGATCATACGATCAACTTATAATCTGGTCTTGTTTCCACTTTTCCAGTTATTCTAAGATACAATTGTGAAATATTGGATCTTCCTTTTTTTAAATCGTGTATCTCCTTCGCTTGTAGTAATTTATCATTCAATGAATGAATAAAGAACTCATTTGGATCGTATTATATCACAAATCAGAATCCTTTCTTCGTGTATAAAGAAAGTATTTTCAATTTTAACTACTTCTTTATACTTTTATCTGTTCAAGGTATTCGTCCTATATTCCAGTACAATTATTCCAGTACAATGACAGACCGTGTATAGGGAACTATACTAGCTACCTATCTAATTTATTGTAGAAATTCCGGGATCAATGATTGGACATGCAAAATAAAAATACTTTTTCTTGGGTAAAGGAAGAGATGACTCGATCCATTTCTGTATCGATCCCTATATGTAATAACTCGGGCATCTATTTCAAATGCATATACCATTTTTGCGCAGCAGGGTTATGAAAACCCGCGAGAAGCAACGGGACGAATTGTATGTGCCAATTGCCATTTAGCTAATAAACCCGTGGATATTGAAGTTCCGCAAGCGTGCGGTAATGATTACTGTATTTGAAGCAGTGTTCGAATACCTTATGATAAGCAACTGAAACAAGTTCTTGCTAATGGTAAAAAGGGGACTTTGAATGTGGGGGCTGTTCTCAATTTACCCTACTGTGATGCGAATTAAGCCCACGTGATCGTATTTCTCCTGAGGTGAAAGAAAAAGAGGAAAGCTGTCTTTTCAGAGTTATCGTCCCAATAAAAGCAAATATATTGTGATAGGTCCTGTTCCCGGTCAGAAATATAGTGAAATCGTCTTTCCCATTCTTTCCCCCGACCCTGCTACGAAGAAAGACGTTCACTTCTTACAAATATCCATATACGTAGGTGGGAACAGAGGAAGGGGTCAGATTTATCCTGATGGTAGCAAAAGTAACAATACAGTCTATAATGCTACATCAGCAGGTATAGTAGCAGAATAGTACGTAAAGAAAAAGGGGGATATGAAATAAACATCGTTTGATGCACGGATGGCATAAAGTGGTTGATATATACCTCCAGGACCAGAACTTCTTGGTCAGAGGGTGAATCCATCAAGCTTGTCAACCCATTAACAAGCAATCCCAATGTGGGAGGCTTTGGTCAGGGAGATGCAGAAATAGTGCTTCAAGACCATTACGGGTCCAAGGTCTTGTTGTTCTTTGGCATCTGTTATTTGGCACAAGTTTTTTTGGTTCTTAAAAGAAAACAGTTTGAAAAGGTTCAATTGTACGAAATGAATTGTAGGTGCAGAGTTCCTTAACATCAAGTTGGTAAAACGGCCGAATTTTTTGGATTCACATACACAATTATGTATGATCAAAAAATCTGTAAACCTTTGGGGTTGCTTTTGTTTATACTTTTTTTTCGTTTTGCGGGATGTCTGGAATTCATTACTTGGATCCTATTCTTAGTAATAGACAATAGACATACAAAGAAAGAGAATACGAGCAAGGATGGGAAAAATGAAGAAAGAAAATCCTTTTAGGAGGGAGTACTAGTCTTACGAGTCTTCTATTCGACACAAGAAAAGGGCGGAAAATCCTTTTTTCTTGTGGCGTTTATCATCGAAATAATAATTATTTTTTCCTGTTCTCAAAAGAGTACATTCCTTCTTTTCCGGGTCCACCAGAACTCTTTTGGTTAGATTCATAGGAAGTTGAGGAAAAAAACATAAAAGAGAGAAAGGATTAGGGGAATAATGATTGAGCAAATAGAACTCTTCAATTAACTTAAACTTTAAACTTAGAGAAAAATTATTCAAGAGAGAAATTATTCAAACAAATTATATTATAGAGTTTTATAGAGTAAGTTCTATTAGGATAGTTTATTCTGAAATGATAGTAGTTTAGTATAGAAATGATTGCAGGAGTCTCATGCGTTAAGAAATCTTATATAATATGTATTATTCAGAAAAAGCCATTGATTACTCTTTCTTGTTTCTTCATAAGAGTTAATATTATGGAGGCAAAAGGAAGAACAGAGACTATGAATCAATCAATAGATTTCAAGTCTTCAAAAAACATATAAGAAACAAAAGAATAGAGTGGTTTTGAAACATCAGAGCAAAGGATCGTTTTGTCCTTTATTTCTACGAATATAATATTTTGATTATGTGATGGCCATTGATGTTAGGGAATACGATCAAAATATTCCTACTTCCATAAGAGTAGAAAAGACTCAACGGGACCTTACCCTCCTTTGTATAATTAGAGCGATAAGGTCCCGTTGAGTTCTTTTCTTATCTTCATGTCTACCATCGGTTTTATCCGATACTAGAGAGATGACCCAAACCCAGACTATGAACGTAAAAGAAAAAACTATTAAACCGATCACAGGAATACCAGTTACGTACAAAACCAGCCAACGAGGAATCCTTCCGTAGTATCGGCCATTTCCATACTTCCTCCACCTTTTCTCAATATGGTCATGCTAGAGACAAAAACAGTCTGGATAAGTATGAGGAGGTATCTTTACGAATGGAGAGAGAATTCCTACTATTCTTCGTTCTTTCTTTCAATTGAAGAAATAATTGGAAAATAAAACAGCAAGTACAAAAAAAATTTAGTAATAAACCCCAGTATAGACTGGTACGATTCAATTCAACATTTGTTCATGCGGGTTGGAGTGGGTATAGCTCTATAATTAAAATTAGGTTTATCGTTGGATGAACTGCATTGCTATAGTGACCCCAAAAAAGAAACGGTAGGTACAGCTAGTCCGTGAACAGCCAACCATCGCACTGTAAAAATTGGATAGGTTCGATCTATGGTCCTTGGGGGCCTCCTAAAAGGATTTACTAAATTCATCAAGTTGTTCCAAAGAATCAAAACGGCCGGTTAAAATGGATACCTGCGGCTCTCTGGAAATTACTCGTTTGGCCGAGGACTTCCAAACACGTCGTAAGCTAAACCCGTACTGACGATAACCAACCGCAAGAATAGGGAAGGTATAGTAAGTATGAAGACCAGTATCGAATACTGGTAATAATATCAGCAAAAGAACGTTCTCCCGTGCTTCCAGCCATTCTGAGCTCCACAAAGTTTGTACATCAAAAGGGAATCGATGCCTTGAAAGATTGGGTCAGTTAAATGGAAAAACTATGATATTGCATCTTTGTGAGATCGTCAATTTTGTACCAAAGGTTTATTTCCAGTATACGAATCAGTATAGCTATCCTTCCCGGGCACAGCAACTCAGTCTCGATCCGGCTATACCGAAAGCTACCTAATGCTTTTCTTCTTTTTTGTTCCTTGTCTTGCAGTAACATTACACTCTATGTATTCAATAGATCAATAGAAAATTACTCAAATTCCTTATAAGCTTTCCATTATGGATTCGTAATAAAGTAAAGATCTTGGAAAAGCGTGAATCGATGGTTTCTAATAATTTATGAAGCATATAGAATATTCACTTATGGAAAAATTATAATTTCACACATTCATGATATGTTGCGAAACTCTATAATAAAGAATTTTGGGGTTAAAAGTTTTTTTGTTCAAAATATTTTTATTTCAAGTAATTGGTTGGTCGTATAATACAATAGAATATAATGTATACAAACTACAATCGTATATACTATATTAGTGAAAGAAACAGAAATATATATTAGTGAAAGAAACAGAACCCAGTTGGAACAATCCATATTCTTGATGCAACCGTTATTGTATTAGATCCAAAACAAAGGGTCTTCTTGACCAAACTAGAAGTAGGAACTCCATGAATGGAAGACAGAATATAGAATCTAAAAGGATAATGAAGTTGTTCGTCTTTGAATCGAGGGACCTGGAAAAAAAAAAGAAAAAAATATAAAAATTAAAAATAAAGTAAGGGTTTTATTTTTTTCGATAGAGGGGGACAACTTTTTCTTTTCATTCGAAATATATGTTAGGGGCAATAGCAACCTATTACTGTACTGAGTCCAATGAGTAAAATAAATAAAAGGTAAATAGTATCAGGCCGTCGTTACAAAAAGATTAGATCCTATTGAAATAGAAGGAAATGATTAAAATGGAATTTTCAAAATCCAATTCTTTATTCCAAAATTACTAAATACTTATATTTTATTTAATATTTAATTTATTTAATATTTAATTTAATATTTAGTATAAGTCTATAAGTAATTTAAGTTTTGATGAAGTACACGGCACAGTTCTTATTCCTATTACTTTAATTAATAATTTATAGTTTACTTAATTTACTATTACTTATTCAACTCACAAATTCACAATGAATCTGTTGATCCGAATCATAGGATCGGTCAATGTCACAGCAGATGAATCGAATTTTTCTACTATGTCAATCTTAGTTAGTTTATCTATAAATGACTGATTGGATCCAGAATTCTCAATTGGAACTAAAATAATTCTGTCAATTGATTTTTTCTTGCCGTCGTATTTTTTTTTTTTCCCTTAAAATTGAAACTTAGGTAGTGTGTTATCAACATATGTAGCAAAAGAAAAACATAAGCTAATATAGCTCTTTCATGCTTACTATAACTAGTTATTTGGTTTTCTACGGCTGCTTTACTAGGACCTCAGCTCTATTCATTGGTTTGAACAAGATACGACTATTTGAAATGAATGAATGAAAAATTGATAAAAACGAATATTTCTGAGATTCCGGGTATTCTAGGTTCTTCTCACATCAATTGCCAATTCTTGGTAATTGAGATGCACGGATCATTTAGAGTAATATTTAGGGATAGATCTACCTTTTTTTGATCCCCGTAAAACAACCGAAATGATTGAAGTTTTCTATGGAGCGTCTTTATTAGGTCTAATTCCTAGACGTTAGCAGGATTATTCGTAACCGCATATTTACAATATAGACGTGGTGATCAGTGGACCTTTGATTGAGTAATATTTCTTTCTTTTTTTGATTGACCTCCTGCAGGAAGGAGGTCAAATTCAAGTTTTCAAGTTACAATTCAACTTTTTGTTTTGTTAAATTACTTTTATGGTGATTCGCATCAAATAACAACCAAGCACGCTCTGTAGGATTGAAACTACGCCATCGGGTTTGGAGACCCGCGTTCTACCGAACTGAACTAGAGAAGCGCTTTCTATCCTATGGACGGAGATTACGACGGTTACTGTAAAGAAAAGTAATTTTTCTACCCCCAATAGTATTGCATACATATAGTATGCAAGACCAGAAGATTATAGGCCAATTTTAATCGATCTCAGAATCGAATCCCTCGTTACTGCCCATGGGAGAAGTAATAGGTAGGGATGACAGGATTTGAACCCGTGACATTTTGTACCAAACAAACGCTTACCAAGCTGCGCTACATCCCTTTTCAAATTGTGTACAGTTTCTGTACAAAATCTCTGTGGTTTTCCATATCGTAATTTTATCCTCACATATATATACAATTTCTGTCATTTCTTCTTTTTGGTTTTTTGGTTCAATAATAAAAGAATTATATACATCTGAACCCTAAAGTATAAAAAAGTTAATATTTATCGTAATGCTCAGGAACAAGGGATTCGATTTTTTTCCTGTTACACAAAAACAAGAAAAAAATCTATAGCTTCATGTACAGATCTATTTTAGTTAGAATCCTGGTGTAGGTTAGGAATTCGTGTTAAAAATACAAATGATCTTGAACTACAGCATCTGACCATATATGTATTACAATCTATAATAGAAGGAGGATTTCAATGCGAGATATAAAAAATATCTCTCCGTGGCACCGGTGCTAACAGTACTCTATGGTTGGGTCTTTAGCAGCCTATCTATTGATAGAAAAATGAACCGCGTATTTCCGGATTGCCTTGTCATTCACCTTTTTTTTTTTTCTTTAATTTAGTGATTGGATGATATGCGAAAGAAAGAAATGAATAAAATTAGAGATACAATTACCAGTGACTAAAATTCTAATTTTCGCCCCCTATTTTTAAGTTCTTTAGATAGGAAGGAAAAGAAAAAAGTGTATTGAACCTCAGCAAAATGTGGTAGATCGAAGATCGAATTTTGGAGAACAGAAAGAAAATGTGGATCCAGTTACGGCGAGTTCCACCGAACGAAATAATAGCATAGAAAGAAGATATTTAACGCTTAATAATAAATAAAATAAAATCATTCATAAAATATGGAGATTTAGGATAGGAACAATTGAGAGTTAGAAAGAAATTGTATTATTTAATTATTACTCCATTAAATTATTACTTTATATTCTAGTACTGTATTATTCTATTAAAATTGTTACTCATTAATATAATATTAATTATCTATTAATTATCATTATATAATGAATGATAATTGCAACGAAATACTTAGAAATTCCATTCTAGTTAGGTAACTTCTATCGATTTTTGTTCTTTTCTTCTTCTTCAGCTCGGATCGAAAATAGAAGAGTTAAGCGATCCAAAATTCAAAGGAGGTTCATGGCCAAGGGTAAAGATGTCAGAGTCATAGTTATTTGGAATGTACCAGTTGTGCCCGAAATGATGTCAATAAAGATCGCCAGGTATTTCTAGGATAATACTCAAAAGAATCGACACAATACGCCTGTCGATTAGAATTGAGAAAATTTTGTCGCTATGTAAACAAGCATACGAGTCATGGAGAAATAAAGAAATAGACGAACAGAAACGCGTGTAGTGCGCTCTCGCCAAGGAAGAGGAAGAACTTAAATATATTTCACATATATAATATACATAATGTATACAAATCAAAGCCATTGGTCGGATCTGCGAACTGACGTGAATAAGAAATAGAATTTATAAATAAGATATTAAACCATGGATAAATCCAAGCCATCTTTTTCGTAAATCCAAGCGATCTTTTCGTAGGCGTTTGCCCCCACATTGGATCGGGGATCGAATCGATTATAGAAACATGAGTTAATTAGTCGATTTATTCGTGAACAAGGAAAAATATTATCTAGGCGGGGGAATAGATTGACTTTGAAACAACAACGATTAATTAACTATTGCTATAAAGCAAGCCCGTATTTATCTTTGTTACCTTTTCTTAATAATGAGAAACAATTTGAGAGAGACGAGGTCGATCACAGAACTACTGGTCCTAGAACACTAATAAATAAATAGACATACTCTTCAATTAGAATCAAAACTCCAATTGTAACTCAAGCTCAGATTGATGTTTTGTTCGAAAAGGCCTAGAATTGGTGGGTTCTGTGTTATAAGAAACAAAAAATGGAAGACAAATTTTTTTATTGAAACATATTCGTTCATTCCTATTACTATCTTAATTTATTTTTATTCTATTTTCCCGGAGTTCCGTCTCCGGCGGAATTCTGATTCAATCATTCCTGTACTGTATATTACTTAGAATAGACTTAATTACTTTAGAATGACTTTATTTGATGGTCTTGTTGGAAATCATGTACAGACAATCTTCTTTGCATAGCTATTTGTGCAGGATTTTACGATTAAGAAGCAATTGCTGCCTGTACAGCATTGTGTATTAATCTACATCATATACAAGACCTTATTATCACGAGTTACTGCATTTATCCGAGTGATCCACAAACGACGAAAAATCCCTTTTTCCTGATCTATTCGATGAGAGGAAGCCAAAGCTCTCATTTTCTGTTGAGTAATCGTTAGAGTAAGTCTTGAATGAGCTACCTCTAGAGGTTGATGCAAATAAACGAATTTGTCGCGTCTACGAGCTGTATATACACGTCTAATCTCTGGTCATGAAATCAATGAACCAATGAATAACTAAGTGCTTCGATTCTTTCCGTCATCCCTTTTCCCTCTCACGGTCGATTAATAACAAAACGGATTTTACGCTATATAAATATAAATTCAATGGCTTTTGCTACTATAACCTTCTGACCACAATTTTTTTATTCCGTCCAGGCATTTTCACCTGCAAATAAGAAATTCTAATGATACTAAAAAAAAATAGTGGGTTCCATCGTTTCTATGGTACTACCCACAATATAACCAATACCACATCTTAAACGGTGAGGTCCTCTCATACACCGGAGCCTCTTCTTTCATTAACCAAAGGTATTGTGAACTGTATAGTTCACCCTCTTTGGCTTACCATAAATATAGAGTTAATAGATCTTTTCACATAAGAGTTATCTTACAGGACGGCATTTAATAGGAAAGTTGCTAGGTAGCTGACCCTCTTAGTCCGCTCTTTTAACAATAGGAGCATAATCTTTTTGCCTCTTATAACTATGTCCTCCGCTAATGGCTAACTATTTGCTACAATGGGGAATGCTTCATCTCAAATCTAGGGATTGGATTTGCACCAATGGAAAACATAAGATTCCATACACAATATAGGTATATGATAGATCTTTTTCCATTTACCTCTTCATTGGTACCCGGTCATTGACACTGAAAAATTGTCTCTTGTTCGAACTCATGATCTGAACGAGTCGCCCATAACCTCGTACATGTTCCCGACGCTGAGGACATCCTCTAAGAGCGGGAGATTCGTAAACAGTTCTTATTGGCTGGTATTGCGGTTCTAATAAGTGGTTAATAGTGGGAATGTAGTATCGTATATTATATATATGTATATATAGAATTAGAATGGAATGGGTTGGTTTAGGATCATTTACATGATGATGGATTGATGATTATGAATTTTTTCTCTTCATACCAAATCACAGAAAATTCGAATTATGGTTTGAAATGGATTACACGAAATCCCCGGTATTTTCATTTTCGACCGTACGAGATCAACAATGCCATGAGCTTGGGCTTCTGTTGCTGACATAAAAACATCCCTGTCCCATGTCTGCGGAAAAACCATAAAGGCTTGCCGTTCTTTGTACATAAACCTTTGTGAGGGTTCACGAAGTTTCAGTAGTTCTTCCATTTCCAGGACAAATTCCCCTGTTCGTGATTCCTAAAAAGAACTAGCAGGTGATGAAGCATGACCCTAATTATATTGAGATGAATAAACATCCTGACCGGTTACTTATATCGCATGATTGGGATAATGTAAGGGATAAAAAAAATAACAAGAAGAAAGTGAACAACCGTACAGGCATCTTCTGTGCGTGCATACGGCTCGCAATGGAATTACTTTTTCTCTCTTCTATTCTATCTAAGAGAACAGAGAATCCATCTGATTCAGATCGTTTGAATGATCAGTTACCACCCTTCTTTCTAGGAGTCAAAAATAATATGAGGGTTCTGTTGCTTATTATTTATCTCGTCGTGATTTAGCAATCCCAAAGTGCCTTTCTGATACGATCAAATAAGGAAAACTGATCTTTTTTTTTTCATTTTCGTACTCTTCAATAACCATAAATATCAGAAAGAAACTTCTGGTGTGGAAGAAAAATGGTTTGTGACGCTGAAATGTACCCCCGACACATAAAACATAAAAAAATCGGACATAACCTTTGTTTCATACTTACATCTCACGAGACAAAATCTCATGTTATGAAAAAACAATAATGGTTTGTCAATCGAACTCGAAGTGCCATGCTATTATTACTTATTATCATATTCAATATGGCGAAGGCATAGTCTTCTTTTTTTTTTCACATAAAAATTCATGGGACGTTTCAAGCGTGAGGAATGCTAGACGTTGGTAATTCTCCTCCGATCAGAATGAAAGATCCCATAGAAGCGGCTAACCCCATGCATATTGTATGCACATCGGGTGGCACAAATTGCTAGTATATAAATAGCTATTCCTGATACTACCCATCCGCCGGGAGAGTTTATAAACAAAACAGATCCCTAGGATTATTCTTCTCTACTGAGATATACCATGAACCAAACAATTTGATTTGAGATCTCGCTATTAACCTCTTGACCTAAAAAAAGTATCTTCTCGATGGAGGTCGGTTGTTAGACAAATTGGTCCTTAGGAACTGTACGTGACCTTGGAGCATACGGTTCAAAAAAATTGCGAAAAAGAATCAATGTGGTCGTTCCAGTTCTATTTTTTTTTTTCTGTAATAGGTTTTTGTTTTTCTAATAAAGCTTACATTTTTTAAAAGACATGAGATGCGTTTTGGGCTTCCTTACCTATAAAAAAAAATTTACTGACTTATGGAAATGGAATTGAACCAATCTCTCTCATTTGATGTATTTGTTTCCATCGCATTCAAATCACGATGTAATTTTCTGTTTCTGAATGGGCCTTTTCAATTCTTTTAGGTTCATGTTCTACCCGGGAAAAGATCTGTCCGATTCCATTTGCACATGTGGGCAATGGTCTCAGTACCACTTTTTTTGTTACGACTTTTTTTTTTTCAATTCGTTTCATGCCTTCCCCAATCATTCGATGTTACTCATCATACTATTCCGTGGTTGTTGTTGGACGGTTTTGAAATCACGCCTATAATAGGATAAGAATCGTTATGATACAAGCGGTAATCGTACATTACATGGATTACCAATTGGTATTTTCTGAACGGAGCCTGGATACTTTATTACTTTATTTATTTTTATTTTTCCCAATCAACCATAAGCTCCTAATTGATCCTCAAAATAATAAATTGATCTAATTGCACTTCACGCTCCGAATGATTGATGGTTCACTCAATACAATATTTCTTAGGCGAACAGAGGATATTTCGATCGAGGGAGAGAACGGGTAAATTCATATAACCCAATATGTCTGACAAGTCGCACTATAGTCAACCCAAACTGCATCTTCCTCCCATGACTCCGAAAAGGTACTTTTGGAACACCAACGGGCATTAAATTAAAGAAACAATTGAGTATCTATACTTCACTTTAAGGTTGAAACCTAACAATTGCTTTAAAATTCGTCTTCATCCCTTTTTCTGTTATTGTATTTTATACATAGATTTTTATACATAAATTGGAAGGTTTATTTTATAGAGTAAGACAGAATGAATAAAGAAAAATTTTAACTAACGGATCAATCTTGTAGTAATAAACAGTATCTACCGCATTCGTTTCCCTAAAGTAGAACTAATCCCCCCATTGCGTATTGGTACTTATCGGTATAGACTAGATCTGCTTCTCTTGTTCTTACGAACAGAATTGTTCCATTATTTTCAATGGAACGGAATAAAAATTAACCCTTTCTCATACGGAATTACTGAAAAGTTAGCATAATAGTATAGTCTTTTCCACTGCGATTTAAATAAAATAAAGTGACATAGTGTCTATTTGTCTTGGAGAAAGGGGTATTCCAGGGTTTGCCTTGGTATCGTGTTCATACTGTCGTATTGAATGATCCCGGTCTGATTGCTTTCTGTCCAGATAATTGCATATCAGCCCTAGTGATGGTTGGGCCGGTTCGATGGCTTTATTACGAATTAGCGGTTTTTGATCCCTCTGACCCGATCTTGATCCAAGTGGAGACAAGGTATGTTCGTTATACCCTTCATGACTCGTTAGGACAAACCAATTCGTGGGGTGGTTGGAGTATTCAGGAGGAACTGCTAACGAAATCCCGGGATTTGGAGTTATGAAGGTGTGGCAGGGGTCACATATTGTGTTTTTCTGGCTTGTGCTTCTTGGCAGCTATCTGGCATTGGGTGTATTGGGACCTAGAAATATTCTGTGATGAACGTACGGGCAAACCATCTTATGGATTTGCCTAAGATCTTTGGAATTCATTTATTTCTCTCAGGGGTGGTTGGCTTGCTTTGGCTTTGGCGCATTGCATGTGTACAGGGTTGTATGGTGCATGGAATATGGGTGTCTACGATCCTTATGGACTATACTGCGAAAAGCTACAACTGGAAGTCCAGCGTGGGGCGCGGAAGGCTTTGTCCTTTGTTCCCGGAGGAATAGCTCTCATCATATTGCAGCGGGTACATTGGGCATATTAGCAGGCTTATTCAATATTAGTGTCCGTAGCCTCAAAGATATACAAAGGTTAATTATGCGGCAATATTGAAACTGTACTTTCCAGTAGTATCGCTGCTGTTTTTTTTGCAGCTTTCGTTGTGCTGGAACTAGTGGTATGGTTCAGCAACTACCCAATCGAATTATTTGGTCCCACTCGTTATCAGTGGATAAGGGGAGACTTTCAGCAAGAAATATATAGAAGAGTAGCGCCGGACTAGCCCAAAACTCTGAGTTTATCGGAAGCTTGGTCTAAAATTCCCCCGAGACAAATTAACTTTTTATGAATTTACATTGAGTAATATCCAGCATAAAGGGGGATATTCAGAGCAGGGTCAATGGACAACGGGGATGGAATAGATGTTGGGTGTTAGGAACACCACCGTCTTTAGAGATAAAGAAGGGCGCGAGCTTTTTGTACGTCGTATGCCTACCTTTTTTGAAACATTTCCGGTTTTTGGTAGATGGAGACGGAATGTAGAGCCCCGAGTGCTTTAGAGAAGGGCAGAATCAAAGTATAGTGTTGAACAAGTAGGTGTAACGTGAGTTCTATGGTGGCGAACTCAATGGGTCAGTTATAGTGATCCTGTGACTGTAAAAAAAAATATGCTAGACGTGCCCAATTAGGTGAATTTTGAATTAGATCGGGGCTACTTTGAAATCTGATGGCGTTTTTCGCCAGCAGTCCAAGGGGTTGGTTCACTTTTGGCCTGCTACGTTTGACTTGCTATCTTTTTCGGGAAAATTTGGCATGGCGCTAGAACCTTGTTCAGAGATGTTTTTGCTGGCATTGATCCAGCTGGATGTCAAGTGGAATTTGGAGCAGCCAAAACTGGAGATCCAACTACAAAGAGACAAGTAGTCTGATTACAACATTGCTAGGGTATCTTTCGCCTTTTTTTGATTTGACATAGGGTTAGGGTACTGAAGAAATCTTGACTTGGAATCACCATCTTTCATTTGACTCTTTCTGTACTTTATATGGTAAATGATGCCAAATGAATAGGGTGGAAGCTATAATTGTAAACCACGATCGAATCTATGGAAGCATTGGTAACATTCATTTTAGTACGAATTTAGGGATAATTTTTTTCGCTATCTTTTTTCGAGAACCGCCTAAGGTTCAACTAAAAATGAAATAATTTTTCATTATCTCAATTGAAGGAATGAGTCTCCCCATAGGGGAGGCTCATTACGTCAACTAGTCCCCGTGTTCTTCGAATGGATCTCTTCGTTGTTGTGAGGGTTGCCAAAAAGGGTATATATAGCGTACCCAGTAAAGCTTACAAGTAAACCAGAATGAAGATGGCGATAGGGTTGCTGTTCATTTTTAGACAATTGTCAAGATCACAAGGATCACGAAAAGATCGTTTATTTACAACTACAACGGATATGGGATACAAAGTCAAACCGATCTCAACAATGAGTAAATAGGGATTTATGGCTACACAAACCGTTGAGGATAGTTCTAGATCGGGCAAGACAAACTACTGTAGGGAATTTATTGAAAACATGAATTCGGATATGGTAAAGTAGCTCCGGGCAATAGAGGGGACTAACATTAATGGGCAGTAGAATGGCCACTATTTAGTTCTTCCATCTATTATTTTGGAAATTTTAATTCTTCCGTTTATGATGGAATTACAATGAGTTAAGTTTATAAGAACTTTGATCAATAGTTTCAATCAAAAATTACTTCTTAAACTCGGATTCGAGACGAATTATGGTAGTCGACCGTGGAATTTATTTGTTTCGGTATCTCCGGAATTGAGTGTTGTGACTGTTATAATGATCTATGGATATACAGAGAATGGTACTGTTATCTTTCGAGATGGATTCTATTTCGTGGATAGTTATCTAGTATCTGGAGCACGGAATATATATAGAATATAGAATGATTAGAAAAGAAATTTAAAAACTACGATTATACCTACTATCAGCCTCCGCAACCGGAATCGAAATGTCAAATAGATATTCCTAAATCAAACGATTTTTCTTCCTTCAGACCTTTTTTTTCTTGACCGTAAGGACAACTCTGTTTCGAGATTTGGTTGTGAAGTCTTACATTCATCGGAAATAAGTGATCACAAAAGGGTTATACTCAGAGAACCTTGAGTTCAGCTGAGGCTGGGACTTTATTAATTTATTAAATTAAATCATCGTGGTCTAGTATGAATCTGGGGTTTCAATTGATTCTAGGGTCTCAACAAGCAAATTCCTATCAATAGTAAAACAAGAATCAATCCGCATACACAAAAAAACAAGAAATAAAATAACAAATAAAAAAATAGGGAAGAGAAGATTCAAAAAGACTGTAATGATCAACATCAAAAGAGACAGGATGAGCCAACTTGATATTTTGAGGCATTATCATACAAAGAAGAAAATTTCGTATTTTTGTTACTCGTATCTTCGGGTCGGGGCAAATCAAGCGGCTAAGTAAGAAGTTTTGACTTTCTATTACATATCCGTTTGAAATCAGCATTGTGTGTTTCTGCTTGAGCCGTACGTCAGGATGAAATTTTTATATACGGTCTCAGAGGGG
>PYDT01002404.1:22500-27500 GCA_004837865.1 Musa balbisiana | reverse complement strand
GAATTTCTTTTTGTTTTTCTTTAGATTGGTTAATCTATCTTGAAAGGTAAAAATGGGTAGAGTAAACCTGTTTTTATTTTCTTTGAAATTAATGTCCTCTTCCTCCGCATGTAGAAAAGGAATAAATAAATCAATTAAATTACGAGAAGCTTCATAAAGTGCTTCCTTAGGAGTTAAACTTCCATTCGTCCATATTTCTAGAAAAAGTATCTCTTGTTTTTCATTCCCATTCCCATAAGAATGAATACTATGATTCGCATTTCGAACAGGCATAGATACAGCATCTATAGGATAACTTCCATTTTTAGAGTTAGTTGTTGGTTTCGTACGATATCCACGATCTCGCCTGATTTGTAATCCAATACACAAATCAATTGGTTCCGTCAGGTTAGCTATATGTTGTGTTGTGTCAACTATTTCCACGGAAGGTGGTGAGATGATATCTTGAGCGGTTACGTATTTAGGGCCCCTGGCGCAAATGGATGCGTCTCTAACTCCATATATATTACTTCTCAATACAATTTCTTTCAAATTTAGTAAAATTTCATGTACCGATTCTTCAATACCTATTATCGTAGAATATTCATGCGGCACTTTCTCAGAGTTTGCACGTGTGATACATGTTCCTTCTATTTCTCCAAGTAAAGCCCTTCGCATGGCAATACCTATAGTATCAGCTTGACCTTTCATAAGCGGGGACAGAACGAAACGACCATAATAAAGACGTTTACTGTCTACTCTCGATTCAACACACCTCCACTGTAGTGTTCGAGTGGATCCTGCTACTTCCTCTCGAACCATACTATACTAATACTATTATTTGATCAGATCATTGAATCATTTATTTCTCTTGAAATCTGTTTTTTTCTTATTTCTACACACGTCTTTTTTAGGGGGTCGACATCCATTATGTGGCATAGGTGTTACATCACGTACGAAACTTAATAGTATACCACTTCTACGAATGGCTCGTAATGCTGCATCTCTTCCGAGACCAGGACCTTTTATCATAACTTCTGCTCGTTGCATACCCTGATTAACTACTGTACGAATAGCATTTAATGCCGCCGCTTGAGCAGCATAGGGTGTCCCTCTTCTTGTCCCTTTGAATCCGGAAGTACCAGCAGAGGCCCAAGAAACCACCCGACCTCGTACATCTGTAACAGTTACAATGGTATTGTTGAAACTTGCTTGAACGTGAATAATTCCTTTTGGTATTCTACGTCCATTCTTACGTGAACCAATACGCCCATTCCTACGTGAACCGATTCTTGGTATAGCTTTTGTCATATTTTATCATCTTATAAATATAAGTCAGAAATATACGGAAAGAAAAGATACGGAAATATCCATTTCATATTAAAAGAAATCCTTTATTTTTGTCTTTTCTTTAGAAAGTTCTTTTTTAGAAAGATTATCCTTGTCTCTGTTTATGTCTCGGATTGGAACAAATCACTATAATTCGTCCGCGCCTACGGATCAGTCGACATTTTTCACAAATTTTACGAACGGAAGCCCTTATTTTCATATTTCTTATTCCTTACCTTAATTTTGAATCTATTCCTTGGAAGAAAATAAGTCTCTTGATTTTTTTTAACTTCGAATTGTATCGTCATTTAACTTCGAATTGTATCGTCATGAAAGGAATGCTTTTAAAATCACCTAATCATTCGAATCTTTGTTGCGAAGTCTATAAATTATACGTCCCCTGGTTGAATCATAACAACTTACTTCAATTTTGACTCTATCCCCAGGTAGTATCCGTATAAAACTGCGCCGGATCCTTCCCGAAACATAACCTAGAATTACATCTTTATTATCTAGGCGGACCCGAAACATACCGTTGGGAAGTGATTCAGTAATTAAACCTTCATGAATAAATTTTTGTTCTTTCATTCCAGGTAACTTCCTTGAAGTATCAACTAATGGAGGAAGAGTTATATAACTAACTTTTCCTCTCTATTTCACAAATAGGAAGTTAGAGAGAAAATTAGGATACCAGAGGAGGAGGATCACCATATATATAACAAAAGTTCGCCTCCAATTTTTTCTCGTCGAGCTTCTCGATCTGTCATTATACCTCGGGAAGTAGAAAGAATTACAATTCCTATTCCACCTAAAATCTTAGGAATTTGTTGATAGTCGGAATAAATTCGTAAACCGGGTCGGCTGATACGCTTTAAAATAGTTCTGTGTATTCTTTTCCTAGTCTTTCTATGTCGCAGAGTTGAAACCAAGAAATATTTGTTACCTTCCTGATGTTTCCGAACGTTTTCAATAAAACCTTCTCGTAGAAGTATTTTCACAATATTTTCGGTGATATTAGTAGATGCTATTCGAACCGTTCCTTTTTTATTCATGTCAGCATTTCTTATAGAAGTTATTATATCGGCAATAGTGTCCTTACCCATGACGAACTATAATTATTGGTGCCTCCAAATTTTGATATAATCAACATGTTTCCTTTTTTTCTTTGTTTTATTTTCTTTCTTTTTTTTTTTTTATTATAAAATTATTTATTATTAAAAGTATATGCGTGAGACACAATCTACTAATCTACTAAATTTGATTCTACTAAATTTGATCTATTTTAGATGTTCTGATATATCATAGTCCCATCTAGTAGTATTTATAATACCTCGGGAGCCAATGAAACTATTTTAGTAAAATTCAACTGTCTCAATTCCCGAGCGATCGCACCAAAAACTCGAGTTCCTTTTGGATTTCCTTCTTGATCAATGACAACCGCAGCATTGTCATCATATCGTATTATCATACCGTTGTCACGTTTGAGTTCTTTACAAGTACGTACAATTACAGCTCTAATTATTTCCGATCTTTCTAGTGGCATATTAGGCACTGCTTCTTTGATTACAGCAACAATAACGTCACCAATATGAGCATATCGATGATTACCAGCTCCTATGATTCGAATACACATCAATTCTCGAGCTCCGCTGTTATCCGCTACATTCAAAAGGGTCTGAGGTTGAATCATATCATTTTATTGGAATCCGTTATTTTAATGCAAAGGATGAAGGAAAAAAGAAATATTCTCTGTCCAGAAATAAATAAACTTGCCGTTGTTTTTTCATCCTCAATACACTGTTTAGTTCTACATACCTATCCTGACAAATTGAGTTCGTATAGGCATTTTGGACGCAGCTAGTGAAATAGCTGCTTTGGCTACAGCTTCTGATACTCCGCCCATTTCATAAAGTATTCGACCTGGTTTAACAACGGATACCCAATATTCGGGGGATCCCTTCCCCGAACCCATACGTGTTTCCGCAGGTCTTACTGTAACAGGTTTGTCGGGAAATATACGTAACCATATTTTTCCACCACGACGCGCATATCGTGTCATTGCTCTTCGCCCCGCTTCTATTTGTCTAGCTGTGATCCAAGCGGGTTCAAGTGCCTGAAGAGCGTATCTGCCGAAACAAATACGATTGCCCCGACAAGATATTCCCTTCATTCTTCCTCTATGTTGTTTACGAAATCTGGTTCTTTTGGGGTTATAGTTGATGGTCGTTTCTTAATTCCATCTCTACTACAGAACCGGACATGAGAGTTTCTTCTCATCCAGCTCCTCGCGAATGAAAGGATTCAATAATATTACAGATACGCATGTATTTAATAATTTAATAAACTAATACACTAAGACATTTATTAATATTGAATTTGTTTTGTTATACAGGAAGATGTATATACAGGATATATAGCTAGAATATTTATGTTATGCATATTTATAGATATAAATTATAGATTAGATATAAATTATAGATAATGCTTTTTATAATTATAGATAATGCTTTTTATTTTATAACGATCCTTGATCCTTATTTTTACCCTTATCAAATGATGCCAAAATATTGTAATGTAATCTCAATAAATAAAGGTTTCGCGGGCGAATATTGACTCTTTACTGTTTTATTCCTAGGTCAACCCATGACTTCTCAGAATAAATAAATTTTTTCTCGGTTCGTTCCGCCATCCCACCAATGAATTATTCGGATTCGTTTTCAGTAGAATCCTATGCAGTCACAGGTTCCGTCGTTCCCATAGCTTCTCCATTAATGGTTAGGCCTGAACTCTGCAATGGAGCTCCCAACAAAATTCCTTCTCGAGTCAATCTCCTTAGTTTTTATTAACCCGAGGCTCTTTATTATTATTTATATTCATTCAGTATTGATGCTTTATCACATTGCCTTTATGAGGTAATTCATAGACCATACATATTGGAATCATATATCATTGATATTTTTGTTCTCTCTTTCTATCATCCTTCCATTTATCCACATCCCTTTATTTTTGTTTCACAACCCATAATCAGATTTTTTATGGAAAAGATTTTAGTTGCAGTTGCTGCAACTATATGATTGATCCACTCATCTCATATAGTGACTGTTTCTTGGGATCTCGACAATACGAAGCAATAAGTTGGTTATTAGTTTATTTTGTTTTTATTTTTGTTTTTATTTATTTTATATAGTTATTAAGTTTAAGTAGGGTTTAGTCTATTTTTTTTTATTCCAATTCTAAACTCTAAAGAAAAATTAACGAGTCACACACTAAGCATAGCAATTATAACAAATGGTCAATCGAATTTTTATTCAACCTTATAGAATTAGAATTGCTCATTTTTGTTTGATTTAACGGAAAAAGAATGAAACAGTTTGTTATTTTTTGTTCTATCACTGGCCAGAATGGCAAGATAAATAAAGGTCTATTATTCCTCGTCCACAAATATCCAAATTTTGATGCCTAATACTCCATAGATAGTTCGAATTGTATAGGAACAATGATCAATTTTAGCGCGAATTGTTTGTAGGGGAACCCTGCCCTCTCTGATCCATTCGACACGTGCAATTTCTTTTCCGTCAATCCGCCCTGCAATTTGTACTTGCATTCCTTTTGTATCCGTTTGTTCAGCTAATTCAATAGCCTTTTTCATTGCCTTTCGAAACGAAACTCTATTTTTTAATTGTAAAGCTATA
>PYDT01002404.1:12500-17500 GCA_004837865.1 Musa balbisiana | reverse complement strand
TTCAATTTCATATGTGGCAATTCCGCCAAGATCTCTTCGTTAGTTGGGGGAAGAATCAGCACGAATCGGATTTTTTGAGGAACGTATCGAGAGAGAATTTGATTTGGTTAGACAATGTGTGGTTGGTAAACAAGGATCGGTTTTTTAGCAAGGTACGGAATGTATTGTCAAATATTCAATATGATTCCACAAGATCTATTTTCGTTCAAGTAAGGGATTCTAGCCAATTGAAAGGATCTTCTGATCAATCCATAGATCATTTCGATTCCATTAGAAATGAGGATTCAGAATATCCCACATTGATCGATCAAACAGACATTCAGCAACTAAAAGAAAGATCGATTCTTTGGGATCCTTCCTTTCTTCAAACGGAACGAACAGAGATAGAATCAGATCGATTCCCGAAATGCCTTTTTGGATCTTCCTCAATGTCCCGGCTATTCACGGAACGTGAGAAGCAGATGAATAATCATCTGCTTCCGGAAGAAATCGAAGAATTTCTTGGGAATCCTACAAGATCAATTCGTTCTTTTTTCTCTGACAGATGGTCAGAACTTCATCTGGGTTCGAATCCTATTGAGAGGTCCACTAGAGATCAGAAATTTTTGAAGAAAAAACAAGATGTTTCTTTTGTCCCTTCCAGGCGATTGGAAAATAAAGAAATGGTTGATATATTCAAGATAATTATGTATTTACAAAATACCGTCTCAATTCATCCTATTTCATCAGATCCGGGATGTGATATGGTTCCGAAGGATGAACCGGATATGGACAGTTCCAATAAGATTTCATTCTTGAACAAAAATCCATTTTTTGATTTATTTCATCTATTCCATGACCGGAACAAAAGGGGATACACGTTACACCACGATTTTGAATCAGAAGAGAGATTTCAAGAAATGGCAGATCTATTCACTCTATCAATAACCGAGCCGGATCTGGTGTATCATAGGGGATTTGCCTTTTCTATTGATTCCTACGGGTTGGATCAAAAAAAATTCTTGAATGAGGTATTCAACTCCAGAGATGAATCGAAAAAGAAATCTTTATTGGTTCTACCTCCTCTTTTTTATGAAGAGAATGAATCTTTTTATCGAAGGATCAGAAAAAAATCGGTCCGGATCTACTGCGGGAATGATTCGGAAGATCCAAAACTAAAAACAGCGGTATTTGCTAGCAACAACATAATGGAGGCAGTCAATCAATATAGATTGATCCGAAATCTGATTCAAATCCAATATAGCACCTATGGGTACATAAGAAATGTATCTAATCGATTCTTTTTAATGAATAGATCCGATCGCAACTTCGAATATGGAATTCAAAGGGATCAAATAGGAAATGATACTCTGAATCATATAACTATAATGAAATATACGATCAACCAACATTTATCGAATTTGAAAAAGAGTCAGAAGAAATGGTTTGATCCTCTTTTTTCTCGAACCGAGAGATCCATGAATCGGGATCCTGATGTATATAGATACAAATGGTCCAATGAGAGCAAGAATTTCCAGGAACATTTGGAACATTTCGTTTCTGAACAGAAGAACCGTTTTCAAGTAGTGTTCGATCGGTTACGTATTAATCAATATTCGATTGATTGGTCCGAGGCTATCGACAAACAAAATTTGTCTAAGTCACTTCGTTTCTTTTTGTCCAAGTCACTTCGTTTCTTTTTGTCCAAGTCACTTCCCTTTTTGTCCAAGTCACTTCCCTTTTTGTCCAAGTCACTTCCCCTTTTCTTTGTGAGTATCGGGAATATCCCCATTCATAGGTCCGAGATCCACATCCGTGAATTGAAAGGTCCGAATGATCAACTCCGCAATCAGTTGTTAGAATCAATAGGTGTTCAAATCGTTCATTTGAATAAATTGAAACCCTTCTTATTGGATGATCATGATACTTCCCAAAGACCGGAATTCTTTATCAATGGAGGAACAACATTACCATTTTTGTTCAAAAAGATACCAGAGTGGATGATTGACTCATTCTATACTAGAAATAATCGCAGGAAATCCTTTGATAACACGGATTCCTATTTCTCAATGATATTCCATGATCGAGACAATTGGCTGAATCCCGTGAAACCATTTCATAGAAGTTCATTGATATCTTCTTTTTATAAAGCAAATCGACTTCGATTCTTGAATGATCCAAATCACTTCTGGTTCTATTGTAACAAAAGATTCCCTTTTTATGTGGAAAAGACCCGTATCAATAATTATGATCTTACATATGGACAATTCCTCACTACCTTGTTCATTCGCAACAAAATATTTTCTTCGTGCGTCGGTAAAAAAAAACATATTTTTTTGGAGAGAGAGACTATTTCACCAATCGAGTCACAGGTATCTAACATATTCATACCTAAAGATTTTCCACAAAGTGGTGACAAAACGTATAACTTGTACAAATCTTTCCGTTTTCCAATTCGATCCGAGCCATTCGTTCGTAGAGCTATTTACTCGATCGCAGACATTTCTGCAACACCTCTAACAGAGAAACAAAGAGTCAATTTTGGAAGAACTTATTGTCAGCCTCTTTCAGATATGAATCTATCTGATTCAGAAGGGAAGAACTTGCATCGGTATCTCAGTTTCAATTCAAACATGGGTTTGATTCACACTCCATGTTCTGAGAAATATTTACCATCCGGAAAGAGGAAAAAAAAACGGAGTCTTTCTCTAAAGAAATGCGTTGAGAAACGGCAGATGTATAGAACCTTTCAACGAGATAGTGCTTTTTCAAATCTCTCAAAATGGAATCTGTTCCAAACAAAATGGAATCCGTTCCAAACATATATGCCATGGTTCCTTACTTCGACAGAGTGCAAATATCTAAATTTCACCCTTTTAGATACTTTTTCAGACCCATTGTCGATACTAAGTAGCAGTCACAAATTTGTATCCATTTTAAAATTTGTATCCATTTTTCATGATATTATGCATGGATCAGATATATCATGGCCAATTCCTCAGAAGATTCTTCCACAATGGACTCTGATAAGTGAGATTTCGAGGGAGTGTTTACAGAATCTTCTTCTGTCCGAAGAAATGATTCATCGAAATAATGAGTCACCCGTTCCATTGATATGGACACATCTGAGATCAACAAATGCTCGGGAGTTGGAGTTCCTCTATTCAATCTTTTTCCTTCTTCTTGTTGCTGGATATCTCGTTCGTATACATCTTCTCTTTGTTTCCCAAGCCTCTAGTGAGTTACAGACAGAGTTAGAAAAGATCAAATCTTTGATGATTCCATCATACATGATTGAGTTGCGAAAACTTTTGGATGGGTATCCTACATCTGAACTGAATTCTTTCTGGTTAAAGAATCTCTTTCTAGTTGTTCTGAAACAATTAGGAGATTCTCTGGAAGAAATACGGGGTTTTGCTTTTGCTTTTGGTGGCAACATGCTATTGGTCGCTTGTGGGGTCAAATCAATACGTTCTAGGAAGAAATATTTGAATATCAATCTCATCGATCTCATAAGTATCATATCAAATCCCATCAATCTCATAAGTATCATACCAAATCCCATCAATCGAATCACTTTTTCGAGAAATACGAGACATCTAAGTCGTACAAGTAAAGAGATCTATTCATTGATAAGAAAAAGAAAAAAGGTGAACGGTGATTGGATTGATGAGAAAATAGAATCCTGGGTCGCGAACAGTGATTCGATTGATGATGAAGAAAGAGAATTCTTGGTTCAGTTCTCCACCTTAACGACAGAAAAAAGGATTGATCAAATTCTATTGAGTCTGACTCATAGTGATCATTTATCAAAGAATGACTCTGGTTATCAAATGATTGAACAACCGGGATCAATTTACTTACGATACTTAGTTGACAAGTATATAATGAATTATGAGTTCAATGGATCCTGTTTAGCAGAAAGACGGATATTCCTTGCTCATTATCAGACAATTACTTATTCACAAACCTCGTGTGGGGCTAATAGTTTTCATTTCCCATCTCATGGAAAACCCTTTTCGCTCCGCTTAGCCCTATCCCCTTCTAGGAGTATTTTAGTGATAGGTTCTATAGGAACTGGACGATCCTATTTGGTCAAATACCTAGCGACAAACCCCTATGTTCCTTTCATTACGGTATTTCCGAACAAGTTCCCGGATGACAAGCCTAAAGATTATTTTATTGATGATATCGATTTTGATGATAGTGATAGTGACGATATCGATATTGATGATAGTGACGATATCGATATTGATGATAGTGACGATATTGATGATGACCTTGATACGGAGCTGCTAACTATGTATATGACGCCGAAAATAGACCGATTTGATATCACCTTTCAATTCGAATTAGCAAAAGCAATGTCTCCTTGCATAATATGGATTCCAAACATTCATGATCTGTATATGAATGAGTCGAATTACTTATCCCTCGGTCTATTAGAGAACTATCTCTCCAGAGATTGTGAAAGATGTTCCACTAGAAATATTCTTGTTATTGCTTCGACTCATATTCCCCAAAAAGTGGATCCCGCTCTAATAGCTCCGAATAAATTAAATACATGCATTAAGATACGAAGGCTTCTTATTCCGCAACAACGAAAGCACTTTTTCATTCTTTCATATACTAGGGGATTTCACTTGGAAAAGAAAATGTTCCATACTAACGGATTGGGGTCCATAACCATGGGTTCCAATGTACGAGATCTTGTAGCACTTATCAATGAGGCCCTATCAATTAGTATTACACAGAAGAAATCAATTATAGAAACTAATACAATTAGATTAGCTCTTCATAGACAAACTTGGGATTTGCGATCCCAGGTAAGATCGGTTCAGGATCATGGGATCCTTTTCTATCAGATAGGAAGGGCTGTTGCACAAAATGTACTTCTAAGTAATTGCCCCATAGATCCTATATCTATCTATATGAAGAAGAGATCAGAAGGGGATTCTTATTTGTACAAATGGTACTTCGAACTTGGAACGAGCATGAAGAAATTAACGATACTTCTTTAT
>PYDT01002583.1:222953-295879 GCA_004837865.1 Musa balbisiana | reverse complement strand
TACAAGCAAACCAAGCAGCTTTTCTTTTGTTATGCAGTTGAGAGAGAGGAGAGAGAAGGCTGAGAGCTCTGTGCTGCTCATGATATGTTTCCTCTTCGACTTCAAATATCAATCATATGAATAAGATTTCTACTGTATTATTTCGCAACTTATCCTGAAATACTGGGAAGATGGATCCTAATGAAGGAAGATTACTCGCAACAATTACAGAGGCAGACACAACTGAAATATGATCGAAAGGTCACTATTCCTTACTTATTTAAGTTCAAAAAAAAAAAATAAAAAGCTCAAGATGAGAAAATTATTTTAATGCAGACTTTCTATGCAAGAAACTGGCAGAGTTTCTAACGATAAAATTCAACCGTTGGACTTCCTTTTTTTTTTTTTATTTGCGTGGCAAAATTTTAATGCTAGGATACCTTTGAAGTCCTACTTATCCATTCTTTCTGTGGGGGGGGGGGGGGGGGGGGGGTGCGACTTGGGTGTGTTTCGTGGGTGGAGACTGAAGCCCTGCTCTTATATTTTTGTGGGGTTTTTATTCCTACTACAAATATATGTAGTGGAAGAAAGAACTTACTTATATCTGAGACCAAGAGCAGAAGCAAGGATGATCATAAACAGTGTGATTCGTCACCCCTGCTTCTCTTTTTGTGATTATGGAAAAAGAGCAGCCTGACCATGAACATAATCGGAAGGAAAACACCAGATCACTTATTAATAAGAAGACCATGCTTGCCCAAATTAAATGAGATATCAGCTATGTCGCTAATGTCTGAAGCACTTGCCCATCCATCATCCAATGCAAGGCCAAACCAGATTAGCTGAAGAATGAGGATTAATATTTCATCATTATAGTGGACCATTGTCCAGCAGTCATTCTACATTATTATTTTTTGAATGATAAGATAGATTAGATAGATTGGAGCTCCTGGATTTGCCATCCCTTGGTCAGGTAACAACCTCCCATGCATACAATAATGAGAAAGGCAGCTTGAGATTAAGGCTAAGAGGCCATTCTTTTCAGTCGTGCACAAGACGCAACGACCCGCGGGGAGGCGAAGAGGCCACGCTTTTATGACAAGAACCATCATACAAGTGTTGATGATTGTCACTTATTGTAGTATACTCTCTTTGGCTTGCAAAACAAATTCATTACTACTGTTGAATGATTGAATCTGGTACAGATACGTGAACCCATGTTGAACTGTGGCCATTGATCTATCCGGGGCAAGAAGTTATTGGTATGCCTGCCACCTAATAGGCATCCTGGTTTTCTTAGATTTGTGCTTCATCTTAAAGTTTCCACCCAAAAGTCTTATCCAATCCACCGGTGTATCATCACGTTTGAATGCCTTTTAAGCTATGTTCCTTCCAGTAACCCCTACACCTACAGTGAATTTATATCTGGTTTAATATAATTCTCGACCTTCTATATCAGCATCCTAAAGAACATGGCATTGGCACTCATTTATAGTTATAATTGGAAAATATAGTTACGAGTACACCCTGCACCAGAAATCTTATTATCTATAACAGGTGTTTCTATCGGAATCATACGAAGGAAATTATTGATCAATTCTTTATCTGACACATGTCCTCTACTGGTGTCCAAACTGAAAAGAATAAACTGGAAGGAAAGGACAAAAAACTGTGCCTCATTCGATTTATCCATTTAGACATGGTCAAACAACGTTATAAGTTATCTCCACTCTTTTTGCCTAATGTAGAAAAAGTCAAACTTGAGGTTATTAAAAGCACTTAAAGTTACCCTTCAAGATATTTTTCATAAATATTTCATCCCTCACTATTAGATATCAAAACTTACTTTTTAAACGCATGATCAGGGATACTTTTTTTACTATTGACAATCATACGCATTATCTCAGTTACTAAAGGTGTCGGAGGAGAGGATAGGGGATTCGATTCAGGGAAACCGTCCTTATCTCTTATTTTTCTTGCGAATAATCCCTAGAGTTCAACGTTTCTATCTTAGGAACAGCTCGGACAATCTTATGTACACAAATCTAAACCATATTGGGCTGCCTTAACGTCCAACAACATCTTCCATAACACTAACGAATTCAAGTCTTGATTTATCACGATTAGATCCTAAGAATAAGTTTTAGTTTTATAATACATCATGAATGAAGAAGATCACAATAATCCTCATCTAGATTGATATTGACTAGGTCCTCTGGTTAGACATTAAAGTGGATTAAACATTACATACTTTATAACGATATTATGATGTACCATTATCACTTAGTTTTAGATTTTTTTAAAGCGCTCAATAAATTACCAAGTAAGTTTCCATGACAATGATTCATTAGTATTAGAGTGATGTAACGGCAAATTAATTCCTTGTAATACAAGCTTACACATATATACACACCCCAATAATTAACTTATTAGCAAATTGACATTTGATTGTCAGCAAAACTCTAATTAACATTAACTTCCTACATAAACTTTACTGCTGCACTCTAATACGGAAAAATAATAAAAATATGTTACACATTTCCCACATTCATCTTTTTTTTACTTGATATCATTGAGTAGGATAATTAATACATGCATACATATAATTCTGGCTTCTGCTTAATCCGTCCGTCCCTGCAAGTGAAGCTACTCCATAACCACTCTCTTCTTTCGCCACCCCCCTCTTTCTTCGACATATGCGAGCTCTATTAACATGGACCGTCTCCCACTCCCATTCGTTCTCGCGGCTTCGCTCCTTCTTGTTGTGCCCTACAAAGCATTGAAGTAACACATGGACTAGTCCTATAGGGGACTTCCCTACACTCTCAACTCTCACTTTGGATAGTGGAAGACTGATCAATTGAATGAAGACATACTTGAATGAAGACATACTTGAATTGTATCTATAGGAGAATCCTGACTTACTACTCTCCACTCTGAGACCCTTGACTCCTATCAAGGCAGGGCATTTAGACTACTACCAATACCAAGTGCTTCCGGTACCATACCAAGGGGTGGAGCACAAACTTCAATGTGGCTAACCTTACCTATAGAGAAAGATCCCGAGAGTGGGTAAGAAAGGCTTCATGGATGGAGTCATTCCATAGAGATTCTGGTAGGGTAACTATGAAATCACTGCGCCTTCCCACAAATAAGAAACTCTTTCTTTTTCTCACGAGAAGGTCAAAGCCCTTAGAAGAATAAGCAATCCCAGAGGTCAGGGCAAATCAATGCTTTCAATCCGATTTCACCCAGTCTTTTATTGCTCAGTCGAATAAGGGAGATATGCAGGTCTCGTAGATATGCTTGGATGGGACTAAGAGGAGTCCCCGGTGGAGACAGTCGAGACTTCCAGAAATAGTATCGTATAATAACCATTTTAGAAATAGCTCGAACCGAACGTCCAGAGGAAGAAGAGTAAGTCCCCCAAAAAATCCATCATTCTCATCAATTGACCTTAACGGCAAGCTTATGCCGCCGAATTCACTTCTTTTAGAAGGTAGCTCACGATCCAGTATGGAATAAATCTGATTAGTACTATACGAACAAGAGCTCGATCACACCTAGTGCTTTTGGTCGTTTTCAAAAACTCCTTAGTGGGTCTAGGCACTCTACCTTAGAAACTGACCTGCCTCCACTCAAACTCAACCTTTCGTAACCCCATTTATACTAATTAGGATTTGATGCTCTAATCTAGCTAATTAGGATTTGATGCTCTAATCTAGGAGGATTTTTCCCTATTCTGTAGATTTCTACTTGCTTCTGAAAGAAGAGACAAGAGCGGATTCTCCCCGAGCTACTTTGCGCTAAGAGCCTTACTCTTTCACTATTGTATTGGTCCAGAACCAGAAAGAGAAGAGAATCCGTCTTTTGACCTTGAGGCCCTATAAGTTCAATTCTACCCTTTTTGGAAGTCAAAGAATACGCTCGTCCTTTAGCGGGAAATTGGTTCTTTGTACTTCAGACACACGGTCAATAACCTCTTTCTTTTTGACTCGCTAGGTTAGCTCCTTAAAGAAAACAAAGAATGAACAGAAAGGTCAGGTCCAAGAGTCATCCCATTGGATCCAAAAGCCTAAACCAGCTGGGGCGGTCTTTTCTGGGGGTATTCTGATTTCTCAAAGATGCGAAGAAAGGAAGTAGAGCTAGCAGCAGATCTGGATCTATAAGACAGGTTTTAATCTTTTCAGAGCGGACTTAATTGCTTAAACTCATTTCCCATCACGTATAGGTAACCCCGATGTAAGACATTTCCATTATCCATTTGAGTGACCCCTGCTTCGCCTCTAGGAGAACGGAAACTCCTTAAGGGCCTTGTCTTGCTGAATACTTTGAGTGCTCAAAGACAAGCTCGATTGGAATTAGGGTGATGGATTTTAAAGAAACCTCTAGGTGACCTTAACGGAACCCAATCCAATCCTTCTCGTTCGGGTGCTATTAACGAATTACCACTTATTGTGAATCGCCGCAGATAAAAAGCTGTCCTAGGGTTCATAGTTGTAGGTGTCTTTCTAAGGAGCTAACCGTAGCAGGCCTAAACGCCGTAGTTGCAGTCCTAACGCCGCATAACTGTTGCTGTGAAAGGTCTCCGCTGCTAAAGAGCTCCGCTAAGTCAGTAGTAAGCTAGCAAGTGACTGACTCCCGGGTGTGGGACAGTAACGATCCATATGTCTCTACTTGGGAAGGCATAATCTTCTTTTTTCATTTAAGGAAGTGCAATGACTCACGGGGTTAGGCATAAACGCATAAGACTTACTCCTTCCTTCTTTTTGGTTGTTAATAGGAAGCAACTTCTATGAAGCTTCCCTTTCTTTCCAGGTGGGGAGCGAGCCAGTCGTCTGTATTTCCTTAAATAAGCCAAGCAAAGGGTCGCATTCCTCTTCGTCCGCGGAATCTGTTGCCGGAAGGGAGTGTAGTTCCCCGAGGGGAATTTCCCAGAGAGACATAAGCCATTTTGCACTCCACTCTTGGGCATCTGGAAATGAAAGGCTTCTTAACTGTCCCAACCAACTATCCCTTACATACTGCTTGCTCCCCTACTAGATTATTGCAAGTAGAAAGTGAACCCTTACATACTGCTTGCTCTCCTACTAGATTATTGCAAGTAGAAAGTCAAGTTGAAAGAAAGGAAGCAAAGGAAGCAAAGCTGGTTGGAGTGCTCTTTGAAGTAGGTAGCTAGCTGGTTTGAGTGCGCCGCCCACTAAGTACTTTAGTATATAGTTAAAGAAGAGAAAGAAGCGCTTGTGCTAACGCTAATGGGAGCTTCGGGACGCTAACGCTTATTGTCTCCGGGTGGGGTGGCATTGTTTGGAGTGAACAAGTAACTACTTCAGTCGGTAAAGTCGAAGAGAAAGAAGAGGTTAAGGCTGCAAGATCCAATCTTTCTTATGGAGACTCCCCCGTAGGTCTGGTCGGTCTTATTAACTAGAATGGCAAGATGAGCTGCTCCTCTAGAATCCTTATTTTTATTCTTATGAAATCTGTCGGTCTCAATTCCCGTCTTTCAATCAGAACTGTTTGGTTAGCTATTATAGAAATCAAGTAACAAGACTGCTTTCATTGCGACTCATATCTTGGGGTTAGAGTTCAGTCTAGGTTCGAATTGCCTGTTCCAGTTCGAGTCAAGGAAATAGAAGCTCGACTAAAAGGAGAGGAAAGGAAACAATACTAAACTCTACACTTGGGATGCTCGGAAATCCGCAGCTATCTCTAATTACCCTCATTCTTCTTATAGTTATGGTTAGTGCGCCTATGATCTTTGCTGTTTATGGGTGCTAAGGGTTACTCTCGGGGCAGCCTACTTAAAGTAAGTGTAAGTCAAGTCAGAATTTCACTCACAACAAGGAATAAGTGATTTCTGAATTCAACCATCAAGTGGGCAAGTCAGAATGGAAACAGTCAAAAGCAACGTTGCTTGGACCCGCGGAAAAGCCTCCAACCACTAATTCTTCAACCTTAGCCACAGAGTCTGATCCTGCTCCAACGCTAACTCACACCTTAGCCGATGAAAACAGGAACTCCCCGGGCGCAACTCCTTAATGGGAATTGGACTCTCGAGCTTATGGTATAGATGGCCTGGCCCCTTATATACAAGTTAACAGGACATTCTTCTGAGAAAAGAGAGTCGATTGGGCATCTGATCCTTATCTTGATACTCGTACCTGATCTGCCGGTAAGTATAAGAATGCAACTGGAACTGAAACTGCCTGTTCTATTTACGAAATTATCTACTCTGGGTGGGGCAAGCACTATTTTAATCAACTCCGCTACTTCATTCTTTTATTCGGGATTCTATAACTCCTTTAGCCGAACACCGGTAGTGATTTTTCCATTACTTGTTGGAAGCAATGCTTTTCGTTTGTGACATATTCTCTCTCTCTCGTTGGTAACACTAAGGAGATTTCTGCTGACCTCTGACTTGATACCGTTCCCTTCCTTTATATACTAGACTTGAAAACTCTACTTTGAGTGAAGAAACACACCGCTCGTAGCCAACAAAGATATCTTACCCAACTCTTGATCCCGCTGAGAATCTTGTTCCTACTCCTAACTCAACAAGCAGGGGAACTTGCGCTACTCACTTTATATTGACTTTACCGCTCCGTGGGCAGTTTCTTATTTAATTCTGTCGAACTCCACTCCTCTCTCGTAGCACCCCCGCAAAGAAAGACTCCTTCTTGATTCCCTTGCGCTTGTTCTGCTGATTGACTTGATACTGAATTTCCTGTTGCTGAAGCCGGAACCTTCATGCGTCGACTTCCATTTCATTCTTAGTTTCGGGTTGACTTCACTTAGTTTAGGAGAATACTCAAACAGAACCTAGAAGATGAGACTCCACTGGCTATTCTCGTTGTTTAAGCGTGCTTTAGTCACTCGCATTAGTACTTTGTCTTGCGTCTGCATCGGTTGTAGAAAGAAATGAGACGCCTAACATTTGAGTTGATTCCCTTACGCAACAGGGGGATCCTCGCTCCGTAGGTCAAAAAGTCATAGGGAGCTGCTGGGAACAAAACTCTTACTGTTTCGCTAGGGGGCTTAGCTGAATAAGTTGTTCATTCAATGAATTCTTAGTTTACTGAGCACTGCCCCAATCAATCAATACTTCCAGAGAAGTCGAAAAAGTGAAGCACACCCTTATTAGATTTGAAACTTATGATGAAGATCTTTCTTCCCTTGCTTGTAAAACCACTGCTTTGCAAACTAATATGAATGAGTCATTACTCATAGGTCTATGTTTCTCTTTCAGTGTCGAGCTAGAGTTTAGAGTCAGAGCATTGTTGAATTGCTTTCTTTATTATATCCAGTGTGTGTGAGTTATATAAGATTCATACTTGACAGAAGACTAACTCTCCCTTATTATTGTAATAGTTGTTAATGCTTGACTATGTTTGCTAGCAGGGCGCACTACTGGAAAGATGCTGTAGTTAGCTGGGATTCGCTTACAGAAGTAAGTACTCTTGTCTGTCCTCGGTTCTTCTTTGATCTCACTATCCATCAACTCATTTTGCTAATTAATTCAATAAGTACAGAGCTAATAGTAAGGTTCAATAATAATAATAAGGAGCTAATTGTCGGAGCTAATAGTAAGGTTCAATAAGACTAAGAAGAGCGAGGAAATCGTAGGATTGTTATAGATATAGAACAAGCTGAGTTCTATAGCCTTGGAAAAAGAAGAGGAGCCACTTTCCACCCTTTGCTTAGTCTTGGGGCCCGAGCCGTGGGGAAGAGAGAGCGGTTTTCAACGGCATAACCTTACTACCCTAAGCTAAAGGCTAAAACGATGGCTTTAGATGAAAGAATGCCAGAGGTCCTCATAAAAAGAGAGCTTCAGAGCGAGCACACCAGTAAAGTTCATATAAGAAAGAGACGAGCAAGCAATTAGGTTTACAATGGGGGTCCTTCTTCCCAGCTCCCCATCGGTCTCAGCTATTTGCCCCTTCGTTACCGCTCTATGGGTCTTATGAAAAACATATGATAGAAAAAAAGGCAGAAAGTTAGACGGCCAAGCAGACAAGTAAGAAAGGCTAGACTAAAACCGACCGGAATCAGACTGAAACCACTAAATCAAAGAATGAAACAAGTGAGTTGAAGCCCGTAGACTCGAAAGAAAGAATTGAACTAAGTAGATAGAGACTAAAACAGTAAACAACAAGACTTCAACCGGTCAGTCCAAGGCTGTAGCCCGGGTAACGCGGACCTTCACTTACTATAAGGGCATCGACTCTAACTCTCTCCTTATTGGCTGCCTCAGCTACGGATTCCACTGGACCACTACAAGACTTTAGCCAACACCTTCCATTGCTTCCCTTGCCTCGCTTCTCCTCTGGCTCACTTGCATTCTTCTACATACTAGTTTCATTCTGATTAGTGTGTTGGTTGTTGCATTCTTCTACATACTAGTTTCATTCTGACCTTTGAGTTCACCTCGGCTACTATACCTCTCAAACGGATTTCACTACTCTACTACTCGTTGGGGATGAAACAATCACTCTCACAGGACTACTACCTGGAACAGGCAATTCTCCCGTTATTAAGTAAGGCTCTGGTAAAGCACCCGAACCCACCTCTGCTATGTCAACTAAGTCTGATCTTGAAACTGCTTCCTCAGTAGCGGGTGCCCCTTTGCCAACAAGAAGTGCTCTGATCTGGCAACCTCTCAAGTCCGAAGCTCCTGCCGCGCTACAGCTTATTTCGTTTCTTTCCTTAAACTTACTATAGGGCCTCAGTTATCGATTACTTTACTAGCGGACTCTCCTCTCATCCTATCCCTCTGCTCTGGCTTGGCTCCGATACCTCCGATACCTATGTAAACAATGAAGATACCTCGCATCAAAGCAAGTACTCAAATAGAAGAAATACTCACCTAACTCAGGTGCCTGTATTGAATTCCACTCCTCCTCTCTGACTCTTTCCACTAAGCTAACTCCGGCTAATATGCCCCTCGGCTCCTCTACCTCTGGCTACAATAACCATACCTTTCTACCCTAACCTGGACTACCGGGACTACTACTTGTCTCAGAGAAGACTCAATAAGGGATAGGGATGAAACTCTCGGTCATAACCCTACTTTTGAACAGAAGAGCCAATCCACTACTAGGCAAAACTCCTTACTTATACAAGGCACCTATATCTAATATATTCTATTCTATTCTAATTATACCCGATGCCCCCTCTGGCTCTGTCAACTAATAACTACTCAGGACCACTACCTGTTTGGGATGAAACTCGGTATTAAACAAGAACCAGAACAGTACTACCGGGATGAACACTTGAACCATGAACTTAAGAGCTGTCTCTTTGAACTGAAACTACTATACCTTAATTCTTAAGAGGCGAAGGAGCTACTACAGCATCAACAGAATCAGGGTTTACTGCTGGACTACAACTACTATAAGTCACTACAACTACCGGGACTACAACTACTATAAGTCACTACAACTACAGGTATTCAACTCTCAGTGAAGCTTACTTTAGAACAGGAACGGGGGATGAAACTAACTACTACTATACTCGATCTTATTCTTATGTACTAGATGCGCTTTGACTCCTGAGTTCAATTAAGACTAGTTGCATTCCGACTCGCCTTCCCGCTTCATAATCACCTATTTGTTTTACCAGTGGAGGCGGGCAAGGTATACAATAAGTCTTTACTTGATGGTCCGGGTTGAATCCGTTCACCTATAGAAAGATAATATCTCATTACGTAGGGGACAAGCCGAAAAAGGTGATCTATTTCCTCATTGCTTAACACAAGAAAACTGACTATAAGGGCTCTTGTAATAGAATTCCAAAACGACCCTCGCATCAAAGCAAGTACCAATCAGACTTAACCCACCAAGCAACTACTAATGTTGCGCGGTAGCGAGTTCAAATCAAAGAATGGAACTAAGTAGATAGAGACTGAAACAGTTAACACAAAGACTGAAGTCCAGAAGTAAGCCTGTAGCTCTGTTACCTTAGACTGTAGCTCAGGAGTAAAAGAATCAACCCTATGAGTCAAAGCCTAGGAACCTGTAGCGACAGAATCAAACCGACCGGACTCAGATGGACTCAGAATGAGCTCAACCTCCCTCAGGCTAAAACCACTAACTACAAGCCTAAGACCTATGAGTAGCAGCCTCAGCCCGGTACGACTCGGAATGGAACTAGTGGAACTCAGACTCAAAGTAGTAGGTATCGGAATGGAGCTCCGGGGTCTAAGACTAAAGCCAGTCGGACTGAGCCCGGGCAGTGAAAGCCTGTAGCTGTGGAATCAAAGCCTGTAGCTCAGTGCCCCAAGAATCGAGCTAGCTCCCCTCAGCCTGCAGCTCTGTTGCCTTAGCCTCGCTCTGCGGGGGATAAGAATGCAACTGGTGCGGCTCAGACTGAAAAGAGTGGAGAACAGCCTTGACCTGTAGCTCGGGAGCCTGTAGCGGGGTAGCTCTAGGCTGTCGCTGTGGAGTGCAACTGTAGCTCCGGAGGCCAACTCCCGGTAGTGGGTCTCAGGCTTCAACCGTTACTTAGTAGGCCAGTTCCAGTTCCAAAGTCAGAATGAAACCACCGACGAAGAGACTAAACCCGGTTACCTGAGCCTGTACCCTATGAGTATCAGCCTGAACGTCGTAGGCCCAGATACAAGCAGACAAACCAAACTTTAGTCCAGTACTATTTCCACATTTGCAACCAAAAAACACGGGTTTCGTCAAGAATTCATGACTTTTGATCGGTCTATTAGCCAAAATCGGGGTGCAACCAAAAAACCCGGGTTTCGTCAACTTTTCAGACTTTTTGACCCAGCTATTAGCGGGCCAAGTCACTACTAATGTGACGCGGCAGGAGCTCCCGGCTGAGCTACGTTTTTTCCCGGGTTTCTATGACTTCACGGCTCAGAGTTAAACCAGTACTACTCAGAATGGCTCTTCAGTGCCTTAGGCTCAAACCCGTGAGTGGAAGCCCGAAACTATCTCTCTCTCTCGCTTTAGCCGATGACTGAATTAGGACTCGGGTGTTCGGCAACTACGTTATTACAATTCCTGCTCCTTGGTGTGTTTTCATTAGTTCCACTACTTGGGTTGGGGCTGAAGAAGGAAAGAATCTCGGTTAAGCCAATAGACTCTATATACAACATTTGATCGGAAGCGGGACTTCTACTGATGATTCCTCCGTCGACTCCACTCGAACGACTTATTCTATTGCTCCTCCACTCGAGTACTTTTCTCTATTTTTGAATTGGAATATCCAAAATGCCCTATGCTGTGAAAAATAAAACCTTTGAAGTTTTCTAGGAGTCAACAAGTTACTTTATGACAGATAACTAGATGACGGATAACAGGACTACTGGAATTCAATGAAAACTAGCGGAAGGCAATAACAGGTCGAGATAGGTTTGGTGCGAGGCAGACAGTTCGAGGTCAAAGGTATTCAGTTGGGTCAGATTCTCTTGAAAGGTCAGCTATGTCTTTTCTCTTGAAAGGTCAGCTATATCTTTTATCTTGACTAAAATAATCTATATCCCAGGCGCAAGAGAGTAAAATGGAAATTCATTCCTTGACTAGAAATTACCTATCTTATTGAATACTCGATGGTTGATCAAGAGCACTAGGGTGGCAGCTACCAAGCTACGAACCAAGCAGGCGCCAAGTCACGTATAACCAAGAGGGCAGTTTCTCATTCAATTCCACTTACACTCAACAGAGATTTATTAACCGACAACACTGTCAACTGTATACTCGAACCTGCTTGCTACAGGTGCTCCAGAGGTCTTACCTACCACATCCAAGAGGTCCTACCTACCACAACTCGGTGTTGGGAAAGCTTTCAAATAGTAAATTATTGTCGTTTAAGGCAGGGGACACTATTATTATGGCAAATGACACATGTGTTGGTACCGAACCGAAAAGCTGTTATAGTGCATTTCTTCCTAACATCTTGACCCTCTGGCTCTGTTACTCCGGACTCCTTTACTAGTGGTAGCTGGGCTGGGCCCCTATTCTTATACAATACCTGAGTTTAGGTAAGTCAACCATATTCATTAGCTTTGTTTCGGTAAGGAATATCCGGGTGAAGAAACGGAATCAGGGGACGGGGGGAGTCGGAACTTTGATATAAGGGGATGGGTGCAGGTATACACTGCAAATTAATTCTAAGCTCCATTAGGGGCAGGACTCGGTAACAACAGTTACTAACATCATTTCATTGAACTTCCCAATCTCAACTCCCTTCCCGATACGTTAGCTTGGCCCCCAGTTGCATCTTATTATAAAGAAAAGGCTCAAGCAGGAGCGGAATGAAGTATCTGAGGCTGTATCCAAATCCTTATTAGTATCAGAATACGAAGCGGAATCTGCTGTGGAAGTAGTTCTGGCATTGTCTTATTATGGGTCACATATTTCCTTTCCCCGGGAAACTCACATATGTAAGCCAGTGAAAACAGCACTTTACTTGAGCAAAAACCCTGATCGGATACTGATTCACGATGCGCTTCAACTTCCTACAAGTCCTTTGTTCAAGCGGCTGTCACTGTAGCTTTCTCTATTACATGTTATGTGTTTGTAGTAGTTACTTGGCCGCTACCGCCCTGAACACAATTGAGCGTTAGTAGTCACTTGGCTGGTCTTACTACCTTTACTTTAATTCTATGTCTCCTTGTTGGAGGTCTGCTTTTCATTACTTAGCTACTGATCTGATCCCCGGATCTTTGCTTTACTGTTAACATCTATCTTTTCTCATTATAATATTACTATTTCTTTTCTATTCTAATTGATCTTATTCTAATTTCTTTATTGAAGTATGTATATTCCCTTTCCTGCGTTTCAATCTTGTTGGCAACAGTTCGATTCTCGTACTCCCAGCTCCCGAACTCGAAGCCCACCCTGCCTTGCTTCACATCTTATACCCCCGCAATCGAGTCTGGCTTTACTTAACCCTATTCTTACTGATATACTACTAGAAGTCTGAAGTTGTGCTCATAGGCTTATATCTACAGCCGAGTTCCGTGCTGCTCCCTTTTTTAGTGTAGGCATTCTTTTACTGATAAGGTGCATTCTGTCCTAACTCGCCCTGACTTTCGTGTTGCATTCCTGTACAATTACGGAATCTTCATTCAATTCGGACTTGACAGTACTGGTATTCTAGCTCGGGTAGACGTACGCATCTAAGAAGTAACCTGGAAAAAAGGAATTCCATCAGTGCTTCTACTACTTTCACTGGGAGCTTAGTCTTTCGCTAAGGGGAGAAAACCTTGCTTCCGGGTCTACTTACCTTTATCCCCTTGCTTTGAGCCTGATCTTACTGTATATTAGTCTGCTCTCTCCTTTATTGCATTCCGACTACTGATCTGATGCTAATTAGGGTTATTCAAAAACACATAACAAGTACAACCGGCTAAGTCACTACTGCAAAGGCAAATGCTATACATCACTCAAGTAATCAATCTCAGAATAATAGATAATGTGTTAGTAAGTAAGACTCGAAAGAAGAAGTCAAAGAAGCAGTGACAGGCCAAAAGCAAGGATGATGAGAATAGAAGCGAGGATTAAACTAGTGCTTCTAAGAAGCCAACTGCAACTATTATAGAATTACATTACTATTCCCAAGAACACAACTACTAATAAAAAGAACCAAACACGGAATATAGAATACAGGTAGGATCGGTGCACCTACTAAGAAGAACGCAACTCGTGTGCTCGTGCCAACAATGCTTCATCAACTACCAGTAGTTAAAGACCCTACAGTAGTAACGGAAATCAACCCAGCAGTCGAGGTCTTGTCTGTGTTATCTGCTCAAGCCCCGTTCACTAGCTTCCAAATGAACCTATAAAAACGAGTTATCCCAGGAAGTCAAGGCAGAATTGCACTTAGTATTTTCAGAATAGGCACCATCGGGGGGGATCGAACCCGTAGTCAAAGAATCGGTATCAGACCGCTGGGAATCAAACATAGGATTAAGGAAGCCACTAACTAAGACTTGAGCTGAGCTACGGATAACAAGACTGCTTTACCTTTCAAGCTTGTGACTCTATACTTGGGGAGCTGGCCTGCCTCTCCCTATAGAATTCTTACTTGACATTATTATTCTTACTCTCTCTCTGCCTTAGACAGGTATCCCAACTTCTTAGTCAAATTCTGAATTCGTAGTGGAAATTCCCACTCTCAAAGTTCTCGTGGCGTAAAAAGGGAATAGTCTATTCCAAGTGTTCCTAAGTAAGGTATGTAGTACTATTTATTGGATTCATTCTTTTCATTATTAGTGGAATTCCGTTTCTTTGCCCCGAGTCCTGTTATGTTAGTGTGGTGCTCGAGCCTTTTGATCAGCAAAGGAAGTCCTAGTGGTGTATCGCTGTCTTGATTCTTTTATGATTCTGAGAGCAGTCAAAAGTGTGAAGAAACCCCAACTCACTGATAAGACTTGGACCAATCAATGTAATTATGTAGTTGTGTACTACGCCTTGGAACAATGAAGTGGTATTCAGACTTCATAGCGGGATTCCCTGTAGTACTAGTTGCAGGTAGCTGGATTGAGTTTAAGGCAGTAGAAGCCGAGGACCTAGAGTCGGAGACTGGGATTAGTGTTAGTAAGAACGCAAGTAAAGAGAGGTAGTTTGAAACGAGGTGAACTAAACAATGGTATGGATTGGAAGAATCAAAGCCTATTCTTTCTCTTCTCTTCTTGCTAGTCAATAGGACATAGTTAAGCTCTTCCTCCCTAACCTAATTACCTGCTTCCATAGTGAGAAAGTGCTGTGTTCGGGAACGTCAGGGCCGCTAGTCAATTGAAGGTTGGAATGACACATAACTCAGACTTGGATTCATGAGTGAGAAATAAACTAGCAAAACCAAGGCTCTCGCTGGTGCTTCCCGGGCGGACTCTCCTGCTTCCTAGAATTCAATTAAGAACTAGAAGAACGGAACAGGTGACACCCCGACTATAGCTCCCGTGCGCATAATAATAATAATAATGCAACAAGCAACTACGAATGAAAAACAGACAAAGAAATAGGAATCCAATTGGGAAGTAAGAATCAAAGAAAGCAGCACACGACTTAAACTCAGAACTAAGATTTGCCTCCCACAAAACTCAGAATAAAACTACAGTAGTTGCTTGGCCTCCGCTCTCAGGATCAAGGTATTAATTCCCCGCATCTAGTATTGGTATCGATTCTCCGCGGCGGAGACTAGCGGCCCTGCCGCGCAACGTTAGTAGTTGCTTGGCCTCCGAGGTAGTATAATAAGACTGATTGCCGGTATTTATTCTCCGCTTTCGAGCCTGTCGCTCAGGTATCGTAGCTAGGGTATCGATTCTCCGCTCTGTAGCTAGGGTATCGATTCTCCGCTCACTAACTAACAGCCTTCAACCGGCCGGGCTTAGCCTGTAGCTGTGGAATCTAAGTCTGAAGTCCAGAAGTAAGCCTGAGCTCCATTAGTATAAGAATGAGAATGTGGGTTGACAGTATCAGAATGCAACCCGGCAGCAACAGAATGGAACTGGTACGCCTCAGACCCAAACTAGCTCACCTCAGCCTTCCACTCCGCTGCTAAAGAATCAAACAAGTAACAATCAGACTGAGAGTTTAGGGTATCAGAATGGCACTAGCGAGTATCGGACTGAGAATCCAACTACTAACTAACAGACTCACCCCGGTCGGACTCGGAATGGACCTTAACAGGCACAGAATGGGCCCGGGTGGACTCAGCCTGCAGCTGGTACGGTTCAGAATGCAACTGGTCGGTATTGGACTGCAGCTAAGGATTCAAAGCCTCATATTGGTGTTGCTAAGCCTGATGTTGGTGAGTTCCGGGCTGATGTTGGGTCGCTCCGGTCTAGAACAAGTGCCGGGCAGGCTGCTGGTAGGTATGCTCAGACTGGTGCTTGGGAGCTCGGGTCTCTACCTCTGATGTGTCTTCTCACTTGCTAAGGCTTCAACCGGGGCTGCCAGGTATTGGTATGTAGCTAGTAAGCCTGATATCAGTGCCACTCAGGCTTCACTCCAGTAGTTACAGAATAGAGCTAGCAAGGACAAGAATGTACCTCAGTAGTTACAGGCTAAGACAACAGCTGCTCAGACTGAACCAAGTGCTACTCGAGATCAGACTCAAACAGTGCCCCTGCTCGGAATGAAACCGGTACGGCATAGGATGCAGCTGACCAATCCAAGACTGCTGCTAGGGAGTTACAGACTCAAACCAGTGCGGCTCAGCCTGTAGCTCAGCAGTGACAGAATCAACCCTATGAGTATCAGCCTTCAACCGGCGAGTATCAGTCTGTCCGGAGTGGGTATCAGACTCGAACAGGGCAGCTCAAGCCTGTCGCTCATGGGTCTCAGAATGTAACTCAGCTGCTCAAGCCTTGGATCCAATGCCCTTAGCCTGTCGCTCGGTAGCTAGAGACTAAAAGCGGTCTTCAACTCCGATAACTACTAATAGGTATAAGTGGTCTTCTTCTCCGATGTAAACAAATACTATCCTACCGGTCCTCTTCTCCGCATCCCTACTTAATAGGTCTAAGCGGTCTTCAACTCCGATAACTACTAATAGGTATAAGTGGTCTTCTTCTCCGATGTAAACAAATACTATCCTACCGGTCCTCTTCTCCGCATCCCTACTTAATAGGTCTAAGCGGTCTTCAACTCCGATAACTACTAATAGGTATAAGTGGTCTTCTTCTCCGATGTAAACAAATACTATCCTACCGGTCCTCTTCTCCGCATCCCTACTTAATAGGTCTAAGCGGTCTTCAACTCCGATAACTACTAATAGGTATAAGTGGTCTTCTTCTCCGATGTAAACAAATACTATCCTACCGGTCCTCTTCTCCGCATCCCTACTTAATAGGTCTAAGCGGTCTTCAACTCCGATAACTACTAATAGGTATAAGTGGTCTTCTTCTCCGATGTAAACAAATACTATCCTACCGGTCCTCTTCTCCGCATCCCTACTTAATAGGTCTAAGCGGTCTTCAACTCCGATAACTACTAATAGGTATAAGTGGTCTTCTTCTCCGATGTAAACAAATACTATCCTACCGGTCCTCTTCTCCGCATCCCTACTTAATAGGTCTAAGCGGTCTTCAACTCCGATAACTACTAATAGGTATAAGTGGTCTTCTTCTCCGATGTAAACAAATACTATCCTACCGGTCCTCTTCTCCGCATCCCTACTTAATAGGTCTAAGCGGTCTTCAACTCCGATAACTACTAATAGGTATAAGTGGTCTTCTTCTCCGATGTAAACAAATACTATCCTACCGGTCCTCTTCTCCGCATCCCTACTTAATAGGTCTAAGCGGTCTTCAACTCCGATAACTACTAATAGGTATAAGTGGTCTTCTTCTCCGATGTAAACAAATACTATCCTACCGGTCCTCTTCTCCGCATCCCTACTTAATAGGTCTAAGCGGTCTTCAACTCCGATAACTACTAATAGGTATAAGTGGTCTTCTTCTCCGATGTAAACAAATACTATCCTACCGGTCCTCTTCTCCGCATCCCTACTTAATAGGTCTAAGCGGTCTTCAACTCCGATAACTACTAATAGGTATAAGTGGTCTTCTTCTCCGATGTAAACAAATACTATCCTACCGGTCCTCTTCTCCGCATCCCTACTTAATAGGTCTAAGCGGTCTTCAACTCCGATAACTACTAATAGGTATAAGTGGTCTTCTTCTCCGATGTAAACAAATACTATCCTACCGGTCCTCTTCTCCGCATCCCTACTTAATAGGTCTAAGCGGTCTTCAACTCCGATAACTACTAATAGGTATAAGTGGTCTTCTTCTCCGATGTAAACAAATACTATCCTACCGGTCCTCTTCTCCGCATCCCTACTTAATAGGTCTAAGCGGTCTTCAACTCCGATAACTACTAATAGGTATAAGTGGTCTTCTTCTCCGATGTAAACAAATACTATCCTACCGGTCCTCTTCTCCGCATCCCTACTTAATAGGTCTAAGCGGTCTTCAACTCCGATAACTACTAATAGGTATAAGTGGTCTTCTTCTCCGATGTAAACAAATACTATCCTACCGGTCCTCTTCTCCGCATCCCTACTTAATAGGTCTAAGCGGTCTTCAACTCCGATAACTACTAATAGGTATAAGTGGTCTTCTTCTCCGATGTAAACAAATACTATCCTACCGGTCCTCTTCTCCGCAGTACACAGCCTGCTGAACCAAGGTAGTTAAAGACCAAGTTACTAACAACAAGTCTGAGCCCTTAAGTCACATGATCAGAATGCCTAAGCAGCCACAGACTACAACCAGTGCTGGGCAGACTGAGACAACAGCTAGTAAGACCCCAATAGGGAGTAAACAGACTTGAACAGGTGCATCACAGCCTGAAGCTAAGGGTGGTCAGCCTAACAAGATCTCCCGCAGTTACAGACTTAAGCAAGGGAATGCAAGACTGAGACAACAGCTAGTAAGACCCCAATAGGGAGTAAACAGACTTGAACAGGTGCATCACAGCCTGAAGCTAAGGGTGGTCAGCCTAACAAGATCTCCCGCAGTTACAGACTTAAGCAAGGGAATGCAAGACTGAGACAACAGCTAGTAAGACCCCAATAGGGAGTAAACAGACTTGAACAGGTGCATCACAGCCTGAAGCTAAGGGTGGTCAGCCTAACAAGATCTCCCGCAGTTACAGACTTAAGCAAGGGAATGCAAGACTGAGACAACAGCTAGTAAGACCCCAATAGGGAGTAAACAGACTTGAACAGGTGCATCACAGCCTGAAGCTAAGGGTGGTCAGCCTAACAAGATCTCCCGCAGTTACAGACTTAAGCAAGGGAATGCAAGACTGAGACAACAGCTAGTAAGACCCCAATAGGGAGTAAACAGACTTGAACAGGTGCATCACAGCCTGAAGCTAAGGGTGGTCAGCCTAACAAGATCTCCCGCAGTTACAGACTTAAGCAAGGGAATGCAAGACTGAGACAACAGCTAGTAAGACCCCAATAGGGAGTAAACAGACTTGAACAGGTGCATCACAGCCTGAAGCTAAGGGTGGTCAGCCTAACAAGATCTCCCGCAGTTACAGACTTAAGCAAGGGAATGCAAGACTGAGACAACAGCTAGTAAGACCCCAATAGGGAGTAAACAGACTTGAACAGGTGCATCACAGCCTGAAGCTAAGGGTGGTCAGCCTAACAAGATCTCCCGCAGTTACAGACTTAAGCAAGGGAATGCAAGACTGAGACAACAGCTAGTAAGACCCCAATAGGGAGTAAACAGACTTGAACAGGTGCATCACAGCCTGAAGCTAAGGGTGGTCAGCCTAACAAGATCTCCCGCAGTTACAGACTTAAGCAAGGGAATGCAAGACTGAGACAACAGCTAGTAAGACCCCAATAGGGAGTAAACAGACTTGAACAGGTGCATCACAGCCTGAAGCTAAGGGTGGTCAGCCTAACAAGATCTCCCGCAGTTACAGACTTAAGCAAGGGAATGCAAGACTGAGACAACAGCTAGTAAGACCCCAATAGGGAGTAAACAGACTTGAACAGGTGCATCACAGCCTGAAGCTAAGGGTGGTCAGCCTAACAAGATCTCCCGCAGTTACAGACTTAAGCAAGGGAATGCAAGACTGAGACAACAGCTAGTAAGACCCCAATAGGGAGTAAACAGACTTGAACAGGTGCATCACAGCCTGAAGCTAAGGGTGGTCAGCCTAACAAGATCTCCCGCAGTTACAGACTTAAGCAAGGGAATGCAAGACTGAGACAACAGCTAGTAAGACCCCAATAGGGAGTAAACAGACTTGAACAGGTGCATCACAGCCTGAAGCTAAGGGTGGTCAGCCTAACAAGATCTCCCGCAGTTACAGACTTAAGCAAGGGAATGCAAGACTGAGACAACAGCTAGTAAGACCCCAATAGGGAGTAAACAGACTTGAACAGGTGCATCACAGCCTGAAGCTAAGGGTGGTCAGCCTAACAAGATCTCCCGCAGTTACAGACTTAAGCAAGGGAATGCAAGACTGAGACAACAGCTAGTAAGACCCCAATAGGGAGTAAACAGACTTGAACAGGTGCATCACAGCCTGAAGCTAAGGGTGGTCAGCCTAACAAGATCTCCCGCAGTTACAGACTTAAGCAAGGGAATGCAAGACTGAGACAACAGCTAGTAAGACCCCAATAGGGAGTAAACAGACTTGAACAGGTGCATCACAGCCTGAAGCTAAGGGTGGTCAGCCTAACAAGATCTCCCGCAGTTACAGACTTAAGCAAGGGAATGCAAGACTGAGACAACAGTATAAGTGGTCTTCTTCTCCGATGTAAACAAATACTATCCTACCGGTCCTCTTCTCCGCATCCCTACTTAATAGGTCTAAGCGGTCTTCAACTCCGATAACTACTAATAGGTATAAGTGGTCTTCTTCTCCGATGTAAACAAATACTATCCTACCGGTCCTCTTCTCCGCATCCCTACTTAATAGGTCTAAGCGGTCTTCAACTCCGATAACTACTAATAGGTATAAGTGGTCTTCTTCTCCGATGTAAACAAATACTATCCTACCGGTCCTCTTCTCCGCATCCCTACTTAATAGGTCTAAGCGGTCTTCAACTCCGATAACTACTAATAGGTATAAGTGGTCTTCTTCTCCGATGTAAACAAATACTATCCTACCGGTCCTCTTCTCCGCATCCCTACTTAATAGGTCTAAGCGGTCTTCAACTCCGATAACTACTAATAGGTATAAGTGGTCTTCTTCTCCGATGTAAACAAATACTATCCTACCGGTCCTCTTCTCCGCATCCCTACTTAATAGGTCTAAGCGGTCTTCAACTCCGATAACTACTAATAGGTATAAGTGGTCTTCTTCTCCGATGTAAACAAATACTATCCTACCGGTCCTCTTCTCCGCATCCCTACTTAATAGGTCTAAGCGGTCTTCAACTCCGATAACTACTAATAGGTATAAGTGGTCTTCTTCTCCGATGTAAACAAATACTATCCTACCGGTCCTCTTCTCCGCATCCCTACTTAATAGGTCTAAGCGGTCTTCAACTCCGATAACTACTAATAGGTATAAGTGGTCTTCTTCTCCGATGTAAACAAATACTATCCTACCGGTCCTCTTCTCCGCATCCCTACTTAATAGGTCTAAGCGGTCTTCAACTCCGATAACTACTAATAGGTATAAGTGGTCTTCTTCTCCGATGTAAACAAATACTATCCTACCGGTCCTCTTCTCCGCATCCCTACTTAATAGGTCTAAGCGGTCTTCAACTCCGATAACTACTAATAGGTATAAGTGGTCTTCTTCTCCGATGTAAACAAATACTATCCTACCGGTCCTCTTCTCCGCATCCCTACTTAATAGGTCTAAGCGGTCTTCAACTCCGATAACTACTAATAGGTATAAGTGGTCTTCTTCTCCGATGTAAACAAATACTATCCTACCGGTCCTCTTCTCCGCATCCCTACTTAATAGGTCTAAGCGGTCTTCAACTCCGATAACTACTAATAGGTATAAGTGGTCTTCTTCTCCGATGTAAACAAATACTATCCTACCGGTCCTCTTCTCCGCATCCCTACTTAATAGGTCTAAGCGGTCTTCAACTCCGATAACTACTAATAGGTATAAGTGGTCTTCTTCTCCGATGTAAACAAATACTATCCTACCGGTCCTCTTCTCCGCATCCCTACTTAATAGGTCTAAGCGGTCTTCAACTCCGATAACTACTAATAGGTATAAGTGGTCTTCTTCTCCGATGTAAACAAATACTATCCTACCGGTCCTCTTCTCCGCATCCCTACTTAATAGGTCTAAGCGGTCTTCAACTCCGATAACTACTAATAGGTATAAGTGGTCTTCTTCTCCGATGTAAACAAATACTATCCTACCGGTCCTCTTCTCCGCATCCCTACTTAATAGGTCTAAGCGGTCTTCAACTCCGATAACTACTAATAGGTATAAGTGGTCTTCTTCTCCGATGTAAACAAATACTATCCTACCGGTCCTCTTCTCCGCATCCCTACTTAATAGGTCTAAGCGGTCTTCAACTCCGATAACTACTAATAGGTATAAGTGGTCTTCTTCTCCGATGTAAACAAATACTATCCTACCGGTCCTCTTCTCCGCATCCCTACTTAATAGGTCTAAGCGGTCTTCAACTCCGATAACTACTAATAGGTATAAGTGGTCTTCTTCTCCGATGTAAACAAATACTATCCTACCGGTCCTCTTCTCCGCATCCCTACTTAATAGGTCTAAGCGGTCTTCAACTCCGATAACTACTAATAGGTATAAGTGGTCTTCTTCTCCGATGTAAACAAATACTATCCTACCGCAGTTACAGACTTAAGCAAGGGAATGCAAGACTGAGACAACAGCGACTAAGAACCACCCGCTAGGCAACCGGACTGAAAGTAGTGCATCAAAGGCTTCAACTAGTGAGTTACAGGCTTGAGCCGGTGTTGCTCGTACTGCAGCTAGGTATTATCAGACTTATGCTATGTAGCTGGGGTCTCTGAGCTAGTATTGGTATGTAGCTCCTAAGACTGAAGCTAGGGGGGTGTTGTTGCAGGCTATCCGGACTGAGTCCAAGAATGGAGCTAGTCAATCTGAGAACGGAGCTAGGGATACTGAGACAGTAATGGAATGACTAAGACTTCAACGAGGTAGTTAAAGAACCAAACCCAGCAGTCCAAGCCTGAAAGCAGCGAATCCAAGACTGAAACACCTAGCAACAGGGCTACAACCACCAAGCAACTACCAGAACCAGCCCACTAACTACCAGAATGAACCTAAGGAGTTAGAGAGCTACTAACGCCTAACAACTAGCCTGAAACCAACTCCGCACAGAAACAAAACACTAACTACCAGAATGAGACGAGCGCCCCTCAGACTGAAACCGACCGGACTGAGGCTGATACCGAGTAGCTATAGACTGTAACTCATCGATTGCAGACTGATACCGACCGGACTCAGTCTCTTACCTATTGCCTGTAGCCTGTAGCTATGGAGTAGAGCCTTCAATCGGTAGCTTGCAGCCTGTCGCTAAGGAGTCTAAGGCTGATACCGAGTAGCTCTAGACTGTAGCTGGGGTAACTTAGCCTTGAAGTCCGTAGCTAGAGCCTTGGACCGCTGCTATGGAGCCTGTAGCGGGGTAGCTCGAGTCTCAAACCCAGTGAAGGCAAGAATGAAACCAGTAACTGTAAGCCTAGGAACCGCAGGCAAAGAATCAAACAAGCTTACCTCAGACTAAAACCAGTACGGCTCAGCCTGTAGCGCTGTCACCTTAGACTGTAGCTCCGGAGTGAAAGAATCAAACTAGCTGACCTCAGACTGGAACCCAGCTGTCAAAGGCTTCACCCACCGACTGACAGAATGGGACGAGTGAGTTGAAGCCTTGCTCGCGGGAGTAAACCTGTCGCTCAGTAGTCAAAGGTACAAGCTACTCCTTACTTTGCTATCAAAAAACACGGGAAAAACGCAAATTTGAAGTCCGTTTCGGGTCATCTATTAGCGGAATTGGCTTCGCTGGCCAAAAAAACACGGGAAAAACGTAAAAAGGAAGTCCGTTCGGGTCATCTATTAGCTAAAATCTGGGTGCTTGCCTTTTTCTCGGGAATTGGTGAATCGGTGGTCTGGTTGAATTCTTGTTGGTACTGGTTTGAGTCTGCAATTCACTAGTTCCATCTGGACTCTCATCTCACTCTGGCTCCTAGTAGTGACTTGGCGTCTATCCGTTGCTTGTTGAATCAAACCGGTACGGCTCAGCCTGTAGCTCCGGTCTTAAAAGCAGTAGTTCTATTCTCTTAGTAGCGATAGCCTTTCTTTTCTGATAGCCCGGAAGGACCCCCGAGAGTATTCTCCATAGCCGCCTCATTCTATTATTGCTACTGATTAATCCGGATCTGTAGTAGTAGTCTGCTTCTCGCCTTATATCCTTATTTGTAGTGATATCAGAGTGAAACAAGCAAGTAAAGGGCTTTAAGGGGCAGTGGCGATAGGCTCGTTCTTGTGTTGACATACTAATAATGGAGGCTCCTAGTTGGTAGTCAAAGAATGCAAGTTCTAAGTCGTATTGAAGTCTGTTATTGAAGTCAGCAGCGGTAGGTTGAAAAGAGAGATATAGAAAGTTGAAAGTAAGGAAGAGCAGGCAAAGATACAGTTTGGAAGCAAGGTCGGTGAGAGGCAAATGGATAGGAGTCAAAGCCTGGGTTCTTTCTGCATTAAAGTCTAATCGTAGCACAATAGTGGATTTCCTAATAGTAAGTTCAAGTATAATTGTTATGAGTTGGATTTCAGTGATCCAGTTTCCATTCTCATTGGTCAAATTTGAAGTCCGTTTCGGGTCATCTATTAGCGGAATTGGCTTCGCTGCCAAAAAACACGGGAAAACGCAAATTTGAAGTCCGTTTCGGGTCATCTATTAGCGGAATTGGCTTCGCTGCCAAAAAACACGGGAAAACGCAAATTTGAAGTCCGTTTCGGGTCATCTATTAGCGGAATTGGCTTCGCTGCCAAAAAACACGGGAAAACGCAAATTTGAAGTCCGTTTCGGGTCATCTATTAGCGGAATTGGCTTCGCTGCCAAAAAACACGGGAAAACGCAAATTTGAAGTCCGTTTCGGGTCATCTATTAGCGGAATTGGCTTCGCTGCCAAAAAACACGGGAAAACGCAAATTTGAAGTCCGTTTCGGGTCATCTATTAGCGGAATTGGCTTCGCTGCCAAAAAACACGGGAAAACGCAAATTTGAAGTCCGTTTCGGGTCATCTATTAGCGGAATTGGCTTCGCTGCCAAAAAACACGGGAAAACGCAAATTTGAAGTCCGTTTCGGGTCATCTATTAGCGGAATTGGCTTCGCTGCCAAAAAACACGGGAAAACGCAAATTTGAAGTCCGTTTCGGGTCATCTATTAGCGGAATTGGCTTCGCTGCCAAAAAACACGGGAAAACGCAAATTTGAAGTCCGTTTCGGGTCATCTATTAGCGGAATTGGCTTCGCTGCCAAAAAACACGGGAAAACGCAAATTTGAAGTCCGTTTCGGGTCATCTATTAGCGGAATTGGCTTCGCTGCCAAAAAACACGGGAAAACGCAAATTTGAAGTCCGTTTCGGGTCATCTATTAGCGGAATTGGCTTCGCTGCCAAAAAACACGGGAAAACGCAAATTTGAAGTCCGTTTCGGGTCATCTATTAGCGGAATTGGCTTCGCTGCCAAAAAACACGGGAAAACGCAAATTTGAAGTCCGTTTCGGGTCATCTATTAGCGGAATTGGCTTCGCTGCCAAAAAACACGGGAAAACGCAAATTTGAAGTCCGTTTCGGGTCATCTATTAGCGGAATTGGCTTCGCTGCCAAAAAACACGGGAAAACGCAAATTTGAAGTCCGTTTCGGGTCATCTATTAGCGGAATTGGCTTCGCTGCCAAAAAACACGGGAAAACGCAAATTTGAAGTCCGTTTCGGGTCATCTATTAGCGGAATTGGCTTCGCTGCCAAAAAACACGGGAAAACGCAAATTTGAAGTCCGTTTCGGGTCATCTATTAGCGGAATTGGCTTCGCTGCCAAAAAACACGGGAAAACGCAAATTTGAAGTCCGTTTCGGGTCATCTATTAGCGGAATTGGCTTCGCTGCCAAAAAACACGGGAAAACGCAAATTTGAAGTCCGTTTCGGGTCATCTATTAGCGGAATTGGCTTCGCTGCCAAAAAACACGGGAAAACGCAAATTTGAAGTCCGTTTCGGGTCATCTATTAGCGGAATTGGCTTCGCTGCCAAAAAACACGGGAAAACGCAAATTTGAAGTCCGTTTCGGGTCATCTATTCTATTATTGCTACTGATTAATCCGGATCTGTAGTATTAGTCTGCTTCTCGCCTTATATCCTTATTTGTAGTGATATCAGAGTGAAACAAGCAAGTAAAGGGCTTTAAGGGGCAGTGGCGATAGGCTCGTTCTTGTGTTGACATACTAATAATGGAGGCTCCTAGTTGGTAGTCAAAGAATGCAAGTTCTAAGTCGTATTGAAGTCTGTTATTGAAGTCAGCAGCGGTAGGTTGAAAAGAGAGATATAGAAAGTTGAAAGTAAGGAAGAGCAGGCAAAGATACAGTTTGGAAGCAAGGTCGGTGAGAGGCAAATGGATAGGAGTCAAAGCCTGGGTTCTTTCTGCATTAAAGTCTAATCGGTAGCACAATAGTGGATTTCCTAATAGTAAGTTCAAGTATAATTGTTATGAGTTGGATTTCAGTGATCCAGTTTCCATTCTCATTGGTAGTGATTGTATTCCTGTTAGTAGTAAGTTTAGATCAAAGTCAAGATAGTAAGCCTGTTTGGCACCAGCTCTATTCTTGGTATTCGTCAGTTTCTTTATTATGAGTTTGATTCTCTTCCATCTGGAGTTGTTCTCTTATTCATTAGATAGCCGTAGCTTTAGCTTTTTCCCTTTCTAGTTTCGTTCTGTAGTTAGTCGCGTTACTTGTCTATACGTGGCTTGGTGATTGGAAACACGGATAGGTAGACTGAGAAGCAAGGCAGTAAAGACCCGGATCCGGAGCTAAAGTCTTATAATAAGTAGTTGGTTACCAGTTTCGAGTATCAATACAATATGATGATAAGTAAGTGTTTTCCCCGGATCGGAAGCTAAAGCATGTAAGTAAGAACAGGCTCTTGGGCCGATAGCCATGAAAGTCAGAATACGATAGCGGCAGTTCAGCTTGAAAGCGAGGGCGTAGGAGCTAGAGACAGGAAAGGCAGCTTTGAGATCAGCAGCGCAAGAAGAAAAGTTAGTCAAGAAACACTTAATAGCAGGCGTTCTCCGTAGCCAAAGAATGAAAGGGCGGGGGAACCCATCTAAGAAGCTAGGAGCCCATGCCAGTGTGTTAAAGAATCAAAGACAGTAGTTTACAAGCGGGAATGCCAGGACCAATATAGGACTGCTATTAGGTAGCTTCGGACTAAACTCTCTATTTATGTCAATCCCAACTCTGACTTTGCGAATGATAGGAATGCGAGTCAAGAATAGCAGGCTAATCCAAAGGAAAAGAAGACTTATTTCTTAGTTATTATCTTATTATTATCTCACTCTATTTCTCTTATTCTATTTGTTTATCTGAAATTCTGAATTAGCATATATTAGCATGTTTTTATTAGACTCCATTTGATAGTATACGCTTGGCTCTTTGACTACTTAGTGAAATTCCGGAATTCCTTATTGGCTCGGTGTTTGCCTGTCTCCCTTGCCTTACCCTAACTTGAGAACAGGAACTGGACCTGGACTTATAGTATACGCTTGGCCCCCGGTGAGAAAGCTTCCCACGCCAAGAAATTCCCTGAGTCTTGGGAGTTCCATTCTTATCTGAGTACTAAATGTCGTTTGAATAGGTATATCTCGGCTGATTGGTAATAGGGAAGAATAGGTCAGTTAATTAACAAAGTCGTAAATGCAGTCTTGTGGTAAAGTCTTAAGTAGTTGCTTGGCGTGTTTCAGTTTCAGAATTCTTTGTCTTTGTTGACCACTCGAAAGAAGAAAGAAAAGGTTGGTTGACAAGGCGTAAGAAAGATTCCGCGTGAGTTGGCACTTCAGCGCAAACAAGTGAAAGAGATCTGTATTTGTTGCCCTTAGATTATCGCCACCAACTGCAGAATATGGAGCAGAAAGAATAAGGAGCTGTGGGAAGAAAGTATACTTAAGAATCACTAGGAAGCCGAAGATGGATAAGATACAGAAGAAGTATTGTTACCCGCTACCGCTAGGTATGATGGATTCTGGTAACACTTCGTGCTCTTTGAATTCCATTCTGAACTTTGAGTTTCTAGATACATTCCTAAATGATAGGCGAGTAAGAAGAGGTGTTAGAATCAGAGGTGCTGTCTAAAGCTTACACCACGCTTGGGAAGAATATACGAGCTGCAGAATAAGTCAAGGCTAGTTCGAAAAGAGAAGAAGCCTCATCTGGATTGTTACTCTAGTATAGAAGAATGAACAGGACACTCCAAACTAAGCTGGAAAGGGAACCTAGCTTATGTCCTGAAGTAGAATCTCTTTGTGTGTGTGCCAGTTAAGTAAGGAAAGGAAGTTGTTAGAGCTGTTTCAGAAGCGCGAGTTCGAAATGCATTCTTGGTTTACTTTACGGAAGACTGCCCAGGCCAAAAAACACTAAGTTGAGTAAGGGAGCTTTGCCTAACAAGAACAAGTGGAGAGGATAGAGGTGCTTCTTCCGCTTAGCAGTGAGAGTAGAATCCGTCTTTGCCCCCCATGAGAGAGGGAATTCCTGTTTGAAAGTTGTCTGCGAGAGATAGAGGTTATTCTTTTGGTGCTACAAGTGGTGCAGTTTAGTCTCGTTCTCGTATAGAATATGGGAGGCTCAAGCATAAGATAGATCAGAAGCCGTTCTCAAGTCAGCAGATGCAGCAGCAATTCCAGTTCTTGTTTCATCGTCTGTAGACCAGAAAGAAACCTTCTAAAGCATAGGCATAAGTGAAACGCTGTAGATAAGAAAGAAGCCTTTGAAAGCTGTTAAGTAGAAAGTGAACGGACCTACTTACTTTATGCAAATGACAATACGGATCTCGTCCCGTTTCTAGTTGTTCTATTAGCATTTATATCATTACTCGTCCTGTTTCTAGTTGTTCTATTAGCATTTATATCATGACTGATTCCATTCTCTCTATAGTTGTTTTATTAGACCTTTGAGAGTATGAAAGAATTAGGAAATTGAAGTTGTATTAAAAGGGGAATTAGCAAGTACCTTCCCCCATCTTGATCCAATATTGATTCTGCACTTCCGTTCGTTTCCAAATACGGAAATGGGTACGTGCAAGAAAGAGGACAATTCGGCTGCTTTCAATTGATTGTGGAGTTCTCAAAAGAAAGGGAAGTAGGCTTGTTGACTAATCCTCTGGACTTGGCTCTATACCATGTGTGACTTATCTCAATTCCATTCAACAATCAACGGAACCAGCAAGTGGTTCTGCTCGTTCCAGTGGAATCCTATAAAGAATAAGATCTCGAATCGAATGCCCACGTAACGCTTAAGCTGTGGGAGTGTTGCCTAGGAAAGGAGTTGGCGAAAGAAAGTCAGCTGCCCGCGCTAAGGAAGCAGCGTTTTGCAAATGGAGTGATTGTTTCATCGATGAGAGAAGAATGCCGAGAATCAGAAGTGAAAGTAAAGTAATCAGTGCTATAGGTGCTGAGGTTAAGAAAGAATAAGGGATGAGCCTTTCCAGCGGCTAAGGCTAGAAATTGATATAAGACTCAAACGGTCTTGGAATCTTTCTCCTGCTCTTCTCTTAATGATAGTGCTTGTGTAATAGGCGCATATAGGGATTGGATTGAAGTTGGGGGATTTGGAGGGGCACATACGATGCGTATAACGTGCTCATACTTACAAGTTCGGAGCTTACCCCTGAAATTACTAGTTGAGTTTCTGAATCTAATTGATCTTCCCGCTCTCAAGTTCGGAGCTTACCCCTGAAATTACTAGTTGAGTTTCTGAATCTAATTGATCTTCCCGCTCTTCTGTCTGTCATCTGTCAACTGGTAAGGGTCGCATCTGTCCCGTAGGCGGTCGCTCATCCCTCCACGAAGAACTGTCCTCTAGGCTTCCATCCCTCCACGAAGAACTGTCCTCTAGGCTGCAGTTATGAGTGCATTTTCTCTCTTTTTGCATTCATTACTACTTCATCAATCTGACTTATTAGTTTACCACCTAGTATTTGCTTCTCCTGATGTTTGGTCGAGTAATCCAAATATGGTCTTTTCTGGTACATAATTTAGGATTGGATGAGTCTTTCTGGGAGGTGTTCAGTCTATCATCTCAGGTCACCTCTGATATTCACCCCTAACCATTTGCTTGATTCAGTCTTTTACCTGGGCGAGACATCCGGAAGTCGAAAGAAAGTAGCTCGTCCTTCCCGTGTCGTGTGGGACGCGAAGGCTTATCCTTTTGATTCTCTTGGGACTGGTTAACCAATGATGATAGTAAAACTCCTCCGTCTGCTTGCGGTCTTCTAAACTTTGCTTTCGAACCGCTTTTTCCTTCCGTTGGGCCAGCGCCTTTACCAGTAAGTTACTTGTCTATACTTGTCTGCTTGCGGTCTTCGTAGTCTGATAATGTAAACTCTGTCGACCCTTTCTTCCCGGGGTTTCCTTCCATTCCATTAATTGAGAGGGGGCACTCATTGCTTTCTTCAACCGGACCTGTCGTCAAAGAAAGATCGGAAATGGAATCAATGCTCGAAGAATGAACCCTTGAATGGGGCAACGCTCTTCACCCGCTCGTTCCCCAAGTGCTATAGTGGCTCTTTCCTAAGAAGTGCTATAGTGGCTCTTTCCTAAGCTATATGGTTTTGGGATAAAATATGAGTTCTCCCGACTCCCCTCTCCTTTCAGTCGATACTTGAACTTCCTGAATTTCTGGAAAGGGGTATATGGGGAGCAAGCTATTCCGTTAGATGACTCAATCCTTTCCCATTAAGTAAGTAAGCCAGCGCTTTTGAATGCATTTCTTTAGGAAGTAATCCCCGGTTTTGTTTTTCTCCCTATGATTGAGAAGTTCAATTGCCTAAAACTCGCGCCTCACTCCATTCATTCTATGCTTGAAAGGATCAGGACAAACGGAAGTCGATACAAGCAGAATTACTAACCAAAGTACGTTCTGTTTCATTACCCCGGCCGGACCTACTGCGGAAGCCTAGCACTAAGTGAAATCTCCAGCGATAACGGTTAACGGTCTCAAATGCATGAACGACGAATTGCTCGCCTACTATGGACGTTATAGAAGATGAGCTACCACCCTTCTCAATAACAAGGCCGTTGCTTGGCTGCTTTCTTAAGTGAATTGGGGTCTATAGCGGGTGCCATAAGTCTCAGAGAGGGCAGTGCACAAGTGCCATAAGTCTCAGAGATGGCAGTGCACAAGCTTGATGTTCCAAAGCCCTGGATCAGAGTGCTTCGCCCTACCACTTTTTCACTCTATTGGAATTGGTCGCTCCTTGATTAGAGCAGGGCAATGATCTCATTATTTGGCAATCAATTATAAGGGTCCGGTCCCCCAGAGGGAGATCAAGAAACAGCTTTGAGTCTCTGAGTTTATCCCCCTGGTTCTAAGAATCGCAGGTGCCCGAAAGTCCTCTCCCCGGCTCAAAAACGGTTGGTGACTGGTCATAAAACGCCCGGACTGGGCTGTCTATAGAATGCCCTAAAGTAAACAGTTCGGCAACCAAGGGAGTGGCAATTAAGGAGTTCTTGAGATCGGTACCTGTCAGTCAGTGCTCGCTTTCTCTTAGGCAATGAATTGAGAGTGGAAAAGTTGTCTGTTCTAGGCATAGCTTGAACCCGAAAACATCTCTTCTGGTTTTTGGTATCGAGAAATCCCCTCATTTATTTCTGACTAACTACAATGCTATACTCGCCGTAGGAATCAAAACACCTGAATGCATGACTAATTGGGAGACAACATAGTCGTGAAGATGGGTGCCTGAGTGCCATAGAAAGTGATTCGTAAGGCGAGCGAGGTGGACATCAGTCATTTCGATTGCCAGCACAAAAGAAAAGTCATAAACGGAATGGAAGATCTCGTTTTCAACTTCAACTGGTAGGGCCCCCTTTCTCCTTAGTAAGCACAAAAGGTAGAATCCTATTTGAAATGCTTATGCGCACAATCCCCAGCTAGGGTATCGGTAAAGCTCTTTTTTTGATATATTCGAATGGATTGAACGAGTTTCAAGCAAGTTCCAATTCAAAGGTGAGTCGTCATGTAATGGACTGGTGGATTAGGCTCCTAGCAGCTTCCATGGAATGAGATTCGAGTGCTTGGATTTGGATAAAGGAAATGAGTAAAACTGCTTCCTTCCGTCTTTCATTAGGGTTCATCTATAGGGAAATCATCTATTAGGGTTCATCTATAGGGAAATAATCTAATAACTACGTCAGAGTCGGAGTGCCACCCCGCAGAGTCTGGCTTCGTTTTAATAAATAGCTTGTTCATTCAACAGGTTTCGTCAATCCAATCTAGCTTCGTATGTCTACCCTAGCTAGAGAGAGTGAAGATGGAATGATTTTACTCCCACTCCTAGCGTGCTAAGCCTCCGTATGCTTTTTCAGAAGATCCCTCCCACTACTAATCTTATTCTTTCTTTAACGGAACAGCGAGACTCAAGGATGTGAAACCGCGCAGAGGGTGATGGAAATGCCAGGAACTATTACTTATTGAAGACCCGAAGACTCTATAGGGGCAGACCTAGTACTTCCTTTTGATCGGGGGCTTATCTCCCTTGATCTTGACCCACTCACTGCTTAAAGGGAATCAACATTTTGGACTTTGGTTGAATGGTACTTAACTTCCTATGCGGCCTCTGGTTCTTACTAGCTTAGCGGTACCCTTTCAAAGGATGTGAGCAAATAACGTCAGCAATTCTCAATTCATTGTCCTAGTCCTAAGGATGTGAAGCAGCGGGCGGGCTTACTTCTCTCTTAAGATGTGAAGCAGCGGGCTTACTTCTCTCTTATATATAAAGGATAATCTAAATGAATGGCATCGTAATCTAAATGAATGGCATCGTAATCTAAATGAATGGCATCGAAGCTTTCTACTCCATAATCCAATTCGACCGCTTCCCTAACTAACCTATATTCAACATCAAACAAGTTGCTAACTGCTGCAGATAAGCGACATTCCACCTTTCAACCATAGTTTTCGTTAATAGAGCTCATTCTGATTAGATATACTCCCTAGCTCTCTTTTGTAAAAGCTCTCTTTTTTTTGCCCGGCGCCTTTCTTGAGTCTCTACCAGTTCATCGGGGAAGTTGATCTGCTAAGGTGATTCTACCTACCTTACCTAGGAAAAGTCCATCCAAAAGGAAAAGAAATGACTTAAGCGAGGAAGTTGAAGCAGGATCCAGCAATAGTCTCCGAGGACTTAGTTAGAAAGCGAGTTCAATAGCTAGGTCATTCAAAGGAGCAGAAGCGCCTCTTATAGGGCCGCAGGGTAGGAAACCAATAATAAAGAGAGAACCTTTCAATAGACTCCGAAATCAAGAGATCGGCATCCTTCCTTCTTAGAATAGTGTTCCCAGCTCTACGAAATGAAATAAGTTAATGGTTTGAGCTTTTGATTGTCGATTCTCTAAAAGGAAAAGGAAAGAGCGGTAATGCTGACTCTCCTGGTCAATAGGGCTATGAAAACCAATCCATCTACCCTAAGCTGTTACAGAAAGAGCTGCAGATCTTCTCGTAGAAGCTCCACTAGTTGCCGGTACTATTTCATCAGCAGTGGGATGCTTAGACGGTTGTACTAGTGCTTGAGTCAGCGGTGCTCCCTTTTCTCAATTACCGCTGCAGAATAGTCATCCCTATAAGAAGCAGTTGGTCTTTGTCACCGTCTATCTTTCTTCCTCTTAGGGCAATGGGATAACAGTGCAGCAGATAAATGGAATCCAAAGTAAAGCTATCCCAATTGAATCAGTAAGCGCAGGTACTATTGCTAGAGATTAGGATAGTGTTCAATCATCCGCAGCTCTCTTTCCGGCAAGAAAACTCCAGCGCGTGACTAAGGCGCAACGGATAGAGCTCGCTTTCCGCCCGATACCTATGGTCGAGTGACAAAGGGAGTCGCTTGTTCCCTCCCAGCCAGGGCAATCTTCTTTCCTTTTGGATCTTCCCTTTTTACCTATGATCCATGAGTCCCATTATAGATGATAGCATCTTCAATAGGGTGGTCAATCAAAAAGTCATAATCATAAGGTGTAATCCCTTAGAAATAGAGAGAGTGTTGGTATGGCCTACTCATGTTACTTCTAATTCTACTCACTTCTTCCTTTTCTGGGGGGAGACGCCATATCTATATCTATTTCTTTAGATTTCTACAATAAAAACACGGAATTGATTCTTTCCATCGGGGAACGCAGGCTATAAGAGAACCATAAGAGAATCAGTAGCTTGCTTGATAGAGGAAAGGAAGTCAAGATGAGCTCTCTTCTTACCCTCTAGGCTAACAGAACTAACTTTCAAGAGGGAGACAAAGATGTTTACATGAAGTCCAAAAGTTCCCCCGACGTGGGTATGGACTAGGGACAGAACAGAGATTCTTTGAAAGAAGACCGCTTTGCCATGAAGTGCGGTTGAAAGATCGGATTCTCAGAAGCTTATTTGGGTTTTTTATGCCAGTTCAGTGACCAGTCCACCTCTACCTTTTCGGCTTAGCCACTCACTAGCCTAGGAGCTAAATGGAAGCTCAGCATTGGGTAATAAGGGAGTTAGGTCTTATCTTTCTTTTGAATATTGATGTGGTGGAATGTCGCCTTTTTTAGGGAATAGAACAATAACGATGTGGGAAACGATACAGATTAGGAAGGAAAAGTCTCCTATCCAAAACTCGACCTACTAGCTAAGAGAATATCACGAAAAAGGAAGCGAGCACGAAAGAAAACAAACGCATTCTAATGCCCTGGAGAGCCTGTCTCCGAAAGTAAGTGGATATTCCCTGTTTTCAGCGAGATAGAGTTTCAGTACCGAGTAATTAATAGATTCGATTATCTTTATGCCAGAATTCATAGATTCTATCTTTATGCATTTTGTAAGGGGCGCAGTGCCCGATTGGCATTTCCATTGTCCTGAGTCTTTGGTCTTTCTTGTGACCCTGGTAGTCCCTATGGCGTGTTAATACTTTACCTAAGTCCTTAACCCCCTCTTTCTTCCTTCCCTTATTTTAGTGCTAGTTTCCCTGTCAGTTACAGATCCAGTGAGCAAGAAAGCCAGTAGGTGAGCAGGAAGAACCATTGGAAATTATCACTCATCGGACCAGTTCAATTTCATAAAGTTCCAGGGAGTTCCTTTGAAAGCAAGTTACTAAGCAAACCGAGCAAGCTCTTTGCCAGAGAAAGGTCGCTTTTAGGCGCAGTGAATTGGCTTTCTCTCTTGATCTACGATATTGGAGTCTCGGGAGTTTTACACAGCCGGGGCATGACATATGATAGGGACTACCCGCCAGGCCTCTCCGCCCAAGCCATATTATAACACAAACCGGTGAGACAAGATAGCAGACGGAAAGTTCGGTTGGCAGTGATTCACGATGCTTAAAACATTCTAGTCGCACTCGGGAAGGAGCACCGGGCCCACCTTTATTCGAGTTCTCCTGAATAATAGCGGGACGCTTCGACGGCTAAGAAGTCAAAAAGGCAAGTAAGGACAGCAGTACAGAGCTACTGATATGCTTCTCGAAATCAAAAGCACTTTCTCTATCGCTTCTATGAGCTTCGCTTTAGGGATGGGAGACTTCATAATGGATGTTTAGTATTCCAAGCAAGCGGTCCTTTCTTTACCTGCGCAAGGGGTCTTTCTGATTCCTATTTCTTAGGGGGATTTCCACTAATCAAAGTATTATCCAGGCCCCCTTATACTATTATTGCCTATCTGCTCTGGTAATCATTCCCAGCTTTCCAAGCCTTTTGGTTTGGCTATCGGACCATCCCCTCTGCCTTTACTTTCTTTTATAGTCAAGAGTCATTGTGCCTTTTCCGTTAGTTTACCTCGTTGCAATCTTTCCTTTTGTTTATGCTTTCGAAGCAGCCCATTAGTCTATGTAGTCTTTATTTCTAGGATGGGGCTTTCTTCCGGATGGAGCACCATTCGTATATCGAGTTTATGTGTTTTTCAGTGGTTGATTCAAGACAAACAAAGAAAGGATAGTTCGCCCAAGTTGCAATTCCAGAAAGAACCCGTCATTATGGGAGTCATTCCTATGAGACCCTTAAGGATGTAAAAGAGCATAAAGAGCAATCCATTCGTATTCGTACTGCATGAAAGAGCTTAGCAATCCATTCTATTCGTATTCTAACTGTAATATGGCAGGCTTCCTTTCGTAACAATCGTAAGAGGCGCAGAGACCCGAAAGAGTCTTCCCATTGATAAGAGGTAATAGTGAGATTCTCAATTAGGTGATATTATTATTCGTCGGGTAGGGCTTTCATTCTTGAGACCCGCTCCAACCGAGATAGATGACATGCCATTGGATTAAGGGTGGTGGGTGTGTAGGTGTGCAGGCCGAAGAGCTGGGGGCTGGTTTCTCCCGAGTAGGGTCATAAGTCCAAATTCCTAAAAAAAGAGTGAGCTTCGCAACCTCAGAGCAAACGTATTGTTGGCCTCAGAGCAAACGTATTGTTTGGAGGGACCACTCTCAATCTCTTTCTGTTTTCTCTAAGGGAAAAAATCTGTATGTTGTCTGCCGAGCCTTTTTTCTTCAATAAAAGACTGACTCCCATCCAAACCAAGGCTAGCTCTTGACTCACTAGTTCGAGAAATTCAGATTTGGCTACGAGTGAAAGAAGCTTAGGCCAATTCAGAAGATCCCCCGGGCCAGATGGATTCCCTGCTGCCTTCTTCCAGACGTCTTAGGATGTGATTCAGTGTGTGGTCCCGCCAGGAGAAACTGATTTCGATCAGGAATACTTATGAAGGAGGAGGTTAATCATACTATTATTACAGCTAATCCCCAAGACGGAGACTGCGGATAGTATTGGCACATTTTCGACGGATTTCTCTTTTGAACTTGACTAACAATATCCATTTATCTATCTGAAATCAAAACTCTGGCAGGTGTGTCATCCCTTCTATCATCTCTGGCAGCCAATCAGCGTTTTCTGATAAAGCGGACAACATGATTTTAGCGTTGCGTTGTTTGGAACTCTCATCTTTCCTCTGTATGGCCTGCCTCAAAGTGGATATTTTTCAAAGCCTACGACAGCTAACCTCTTTCACATCTTTCAATGTGTCTGGCTGGGGGAAACCTGGATCTTGTGGATTAAGGCCTGCATCGGTGACCCCATGGTTTCCATCCTTGTCAACGGGGTTGGTTTCCCGTCGGATTCTTCCAATCTCAAAGAGGGCTGCGACAGGGAGATCAGATCCAATCATCCCCTGGCCCTATATATCGTTATTATTATGGCGTTTATTGTTCCTCTGTAAAATCAAGATGATAAAGGGTGTATTCCGCAGTATTCAATATGGTCTCAGTATCCAGATTTCCAATGGAATTTTGGCTGACGACCTCCTGGTATTCTCTAAAGGTGATCTTAAGTCCCTGGCAGCCATCCAACAAGTTTGGAAGCAGTTCGAAGCTCTATCTTGCCTCTCTATCAGCCAAGAAAAAAGAGTGAGCTTTACTTTCACTGGGCCTGCAATAGAATAGCCTAGGAACAGCTTCACCCCCGGCCTTCTCTGTAGAAGAGTAAACTTATTGTCCTGCCTTGAACCTTGATTATGACCTTCTTCAAAGTACAGAGTACGGGGAGTATCAACAAGCAACGGAACTCGCAAGGGAAAAAGCATTCTTTCACTTTCAAAGACGGTGCGCAATAAGATAGTACTTCTTCATAATGTTGAATGACGAATAGTCGACTTAGCTTCAAGAATAGCATAAATAGTTGACAGGAGTGAATTTGGGTTTTTCTCTCATGAGAAGGAAGACATTGAGATGGGGAACTAGCTTGTCGACGCAAACGATACTTTTAGTTCCCAATGAAAAACGATATGGAAAGTGCAGTTTGGAAGCAGCAGTTATCCAGCAGGAGTTCCTGGATCCCGACCTCAGGTATTCTTTAGATGAATTAGATTATCCCGAAGAAAGAAAGAAGTGTTTTTTTGAGTTTGACGGAGGTGTGTGTTGTAGGACACTCTATAGAGAAATGCGTGCCTGATCCAATTCTCTTAATAAGAGGCAGGGCAGACGACTCCGTAGTCAACGCTGTACACCAAGCAATAAGTTCCCTTTCTTTTGGGGGCAGATGACGCACTCCGGATTCCGTTTACATTCTAATCCATTATAGGAATCTCCTGTTAGGGAAAAGCCCTTAGTGGTGCACCACCATCGTGAGACAGACAAGAGATGCGCCTCTGACTCGTGGTCCTAGGCCAGTAAAAAGTCCTGTTCCTGGCAAGCTGGAGTACGACACCCTTGGAAGTACGATTAACCAAGCGAATCCCAAAGATAAGTGCCCGCTACCCCACCATTGGTGGACAAGACTGAACTTCAATGGGTTAAATGAGCACACTATGACTACGCATATTGAAAGAATAGCTTGTCATAATCCTCTATTGAGGAATAGAATAGGCTCTTTTCAAAGGTCGGTCTTGATGCCTACTGCCACATATAAACATTCCCATGAGCTGTGACAAGTGAAAGGTCGGTCTTGATGCCTACTGCCACATATAAACATTCCCATGAGCTGTGACAAGTGAAAGGCCGGGCTCTATTCAATGGTTTAGGGAGGGGTGCTTGCCTCTCTTCAATGCTTGCTGCTTCCTTACTGGATACTGCGGATTTCCTAATGACAGTTTTTATGCGAGACTATACTTTCACGATAGGGGGCCTGTCTTCAGTCGACAAAGGATTCTCTTCGGTTTCTATAGAAGATGGCAACTTGAACGACTTCTTTAGTACCCGCTCAAGAAAGCTAATGCACTACACGACGGCAGCAATATAAGTCTAAGTAATAAGTAATTTGCGGCAGAATAAGCTTAATCTGATTCCAAATACAGGTATGCAGGAATATTCTTCAATCTCAGTTTCGTTCTTGTTTCGGTAAGTGATGATTCAGTGTCAAAGGAAGCTCTGTGCCCACGTAACACTAGGTAAGCGCTTCACCGAGATCATAGAGAAATGTACACATTAGGGCATCAGAGGAATCAAAGGTGTCACTTGTTAACGAAAAGGGGGGTGTGTTGACCGCGTCTGCGAGATAGGTTCTTGTTTCCTACTTAATATTTAGGGTCAGCTAAGCTTTATTTGTATCTGAAGCATAAGAATTGCCTGTTACTGTTAGAAGATATGAAGCAACAGAATTACCTGTTCTGGTGTTGTATACGAGTGAAGTTGTTGGCTCTAAGTCGGTCATGGAAAGAGGTAGCTCAACCAGCAAGGGGAGAAAGATCATAAGCATGATTAGAAGCCTGAAAAGAAGCTGCTCCGTAAACAGGTGAAGGCCCAGTCCAAGTCCTTGAGTCTCTTTCTTAAAGCCTAGTTCGAGTGTTGTATCTAGTTAGCGCCCCAATAGAATAAGAAGTTACCGGTGAGTCAGCAGTTCGAGAATCATAAGTTGGGTTAGGTGGAGCAGAGCCAGATCAAGCTTATTCAGTGGATCCTGTTCCTTCTTTTGCTGAATATCCGATAACAGTGGAACAGGTAATTCTGTTGTGGACTTCACAGCGACACCGTACTCTACACTCTAGCTTGCACCCGATACTCCTGCTGTAACTTGCTTTGGTGCACCAGTACAGGATTCTTTTCTTTTGCCCAAAGCATACCGAACTCAACTTTCAACTTCTATTGCATAAACTTAAGGTTTCAATGGACTGTCTGACTAAGCTGGCTCCCTTGCTGGTTCCGTTGATTGTTGAATGGAATCTAGCGCCACCACTCTAGAAGTATAGTCAAGAAACACCCCTTTGTTTTGAGTTATAAGGGCTTTCACCCCAAATGGAGAGCGCAGAGTCACTGAATTTCTGGAATATGGAGAGTTGAGTGCATAAGCGGAAGCTGCAGCTGGAAAATCATTGAGTCTATAGGATCGGATTGCGGTCAAAGAATGAACTTACGATTCTAGTGGTCGACCAAAGGATTTGGTCTCTGGAGCGCCAAGGAAGCCAAGGAAGCCAGGATTCTACATTGAAATTGAACTTGTCCAAGGAGGTATAGAATTTCCGTAATATTATCTGACTCAAGTGGCTTCTTTCGCTTCAAACTATTCCTTTAAACCTCCACACTGTTTGAATAGAAGATTGATGTCGGCACCCCGAGAGTAAGCCTTAGGGGAAAACTGAATAAAGCGACTTGGTCCACAACTCGGTTATGAAGCCCATAATAAGCAAAAGGCAAGAAGTGGAGTGTATTAATAAGTTCGAACTCTAACTCCATAATGCAATATTTCTATACAAGACACAGCATCCCTTTTGAATGGAACCGCAACACCGAGATCCACTAGACAAGAACGTTCACTACGGTTACGAGATCCACTAGACAAGCGCTACTTACTTGATACAGAATTGGATAGTTGAGTGGGCTAACAGTCTTCTTTATACGATGACACTCGACCAGAAAGAAACTCTCAGATACTGTTTCCTCTCTTGGGGCTGGAGCTTTAGAAGGACATTCTCCACTTAACCCGAGCTTCCTTGTATGAGAAAAAGCACGAAGACCCACTTCCTTCGCTTGCAGCTTACTTCCTTTCAACTGCATTATCTGATCCTGATCTCGTTGATGTCGACTTTCTTTCTTCTACTTGAGATCGTTCTCCGGATCCTGCTGATCTGGTCGATATTCTAACCGAAATGATAAGTAGTACAAATCTCTTCTCTTAGCGCTACAGAGGGAATTTACCCCCCAGACTTGCTCCTTACTCATAACTAGAAGAACGTATTGCCCCAACTCCACTTGTGAAACCGCTTGTATGATACCCTGACTTCGGCACAGCATCTTTTCTTGGCGATGTATACCAGAACTCGCACAGAACAAAGAATTGATGAATTGATATCTCACTCCAATTACTTTGATTCTATAGAACCTTCTTCTCATGGAATGGAGCTTAAACGCCCATACTAGATTCTTTTTTTCTTTCCCGGGGAACAATACTATCTTCTTGCCCTACCTGTGCTTGGCCGCTCACACCTACCTCGCTTCAAAACCTTTACTCTATTCGGATCTTTCCACTTTTAAACAACACTTGAGACTTTCCTTGCAGCAGACAATTTCAGAGCTTTACCTCAGATTCCATAATTACCAGCTTATAGATTCCATAATTATTCGTTCATGGCGTTAGCGAGCCTGAGCCCTAGCCCTGTGTGTTGGTTGCGCTTAGGGAGTTCTTCGTCTGCCTCTAAAGAAGAAGAGGAATTTGACTACCTTTAAACAAGAAGCAGCGTAAGTGTTATGGATGAAACTCTTATTAAGTATAGAAACAAGGGGCAGACCTGACAGAGGAAAAAGAACTACTGTGTCTTGACTCAATTCGTAGTTTCTTGTATTCCTTGACTTTCCCTTGTAATATAGTTCGGTTCGGGTGCCTAATGCCTATGTCCTTTAGATGCATCTTTTCTTAGGATACTAGACTCGGTTGTAAACTCACTGAAAACTTTCAATACTTAACGCTAACGCTGAAGCAACAAATACTTCCAATAATGAATTTCTCTTACTTCTCTTATGCTAAACTCGCTAAGGCAAAACTGGTGGATAGAAAACCCTTGGACACAAGCAACAGGACTTGCGAGCGCAGAGCTCCCATTAACGAGTTACTCCTAAGATGAAAGAATGACTTGTTCGATACTCAGCACTGTATCCCTTCTGTAAAACGATGTTAGCGCCCCCCAGACTCATTAATTGATTTTGGACTAATGGGCATCTCACTCATATAAGAAAGGAAACACACTGCTTCCCTTTGGCTTCTAAACTAATCCATCTGAGTGCTGTGTTCGCCTATCTATTTTGTGGTCTATCCGGAAGGCTGATTCCCCTACGGGCCTTAAGCTCTCTCCTCAACTTCTCTGGCGCTAGGTTAGGCTCGGCTCGGGTATTTGAGGTTGTACTATAAGAAATAGGGCGGCCAGCCACTACGAGTTACATTATGGAATACTACACTATAAGAAATAGGGCCTCCTACGAGTTACATTATGGAATACTAGAATAACATTATGGAATACTCTAATAAATAAGGCCAGCCAGCCAGGCCAGTCTCGTATAAGGAATTCAGAAAGAACACACTTGCACAGGAGAAAGGGGAATTCGACTTTTGCTCAGGAGAAAGGGGAATTTGAAAGAACACACTTGCACAGGAAAGGAATTTGAAAGAACACACTTGCATTCCTTCTCTCTCTTAGCCAGAAGCTCGCTCTTAACGACCTCCTTCTATGAAAAGAAGCCCTTAACGACCCGACCTCCTTCTATGAAAAGAAGCCCTTAACGACCCGACCTCCTTCTATGAAAAGAGTTTATACTCCCATACTTCTATGAAAATAAGCTCTTAGCCAGAAGCTCGCTCTTAACGCACTCCTTCTCTTAGAATCATTTCGACTCCAATTCAGATCGAAAAGGAATCCCTCTCCTATCCTAGACCATAGTGCATAGACCACAGTGAACTTCTAGACCATAGTGCATAGACCACAGTGAACTTCTGAACAAGGAACTACATCAACAACTGAGGATCTTATCATATTCTTTCTATAAATAGCTCATAGATTCTCCCCTCCAATTCCATTCTTTCTTTCTTATGATCAAGATCGGAAATGGCATTGGATATAGAATCTGAAATTTGTAAGTAGTGGACTGATGTGGCTGATCATTTGTACCTGGCCTCCGCAGAACCTCTTGCCGATGCGTACATGTTATGGGGCCTTGCTAACCAGCTCTTGTCCAGTGACTTTTCAGAGTGGAGCCCAGGATGAAGGGATGGATGGGTACTGACGATTCTAATGAATTATAGGACATCAGTACAAGAAGGGGGTAATGAGGACATCCGTACTATAAGTGGGGTAATGGATGGCTCTAAGTGGGGCGAGTATAGCTCGCTTCATCCTACAAAGTCGAATGGGTATAACTACCATGGATCTATTGCTGTCTACCTTCTTATTACGGGTAGGGCTAGGAGGACCACGGCGCCCCTCGCAACACAAGTCGCGTCACCCTTTTTCTTCAGTCGGGTTGCCAAGTGTGATGAAGGCTTACAAGCATGATTGACCGGAACAGGAGTCTAACGAGGGATTTAGCAGTTCCGTGGCTGCCCGTTGAGCACATGTCACAGAATCGCCCGTACCGCTACGTGGACCTATTGCTACTGCTTAATAAGGTACGTAAAGCTACAACTCGGTATAGTGTGCATAGACCACAGTGAACTTCTAGACCATAGTGCATAGACCACAGTGAACTTCTAGACCATAGTGCATAGACCACAGTGAACTTCTAGACCATAGTGCATAGACCACAGTGAACTTCTAGACCATAGTGCATAGACCACAGTGAACTTCTAGACCATAGTGCATAGACCACAGTGAACTTCTAGACCATAGTGCATAGACCACAGTGAACTTCTAGACCATAGTGCATAGACCACAGTGAACTTCTAGACCATAGTGCATAGACCACAGTGAACTTCTAGACCATAGTGCATAGACCACAGTGAACTTCTAGACCATAGTGCATAGACCACAGTGAACTTCTAGACCATAGTGCATAGACCACAGTGAACTTCTAGACCATAGTGCATAGACCACAGTGAACTTCTAGACCATAGTGCATAGACCACAGTGAACTTCTAGACCATAGTGCATAGACCACAGTGAACTTCTAGACCATAGTGCATAGACCACAGTGAACTTCTAGACCATAGTGCATAGACCACAGTGAACTTCTAGACCATAGTGCATAGACCACAGTGAACTTCTAGACCATAGTGCATAGACCACAGTGAACTTCTAGACCATAGTGCATAGACCACAGTGAACTTCTAGACCATAGTGCATAGACCACAGTGAACTTCTAGACCATAGTGCATAGACCACAGTGAACTTCTAGACCATAGTGCATAGACCACAGTGAACTTCTAGACCATAGTGCATAGACCACAGTGAACTTCTAGACCATAGTGCATAGACCACAGTGAACTTCTAGACCATAGTGCATAGACCACAGTGAACTTCTAGACCATAGTGCATAGACCACAGTGAACTTCTAGACCATAGTGCATAGACCACAGTGAACTTCTAGACCATAGTGCATAGACCACAGTGAACTTCTAGACCATAGTGCATAGACCACAGTGAACTTCTAGACCATAGTGCATAGACCACAGTGAACTTCTAGACCATAGTGCATAGATCTATCTAACTAATCCACATCTATCTAAGAACAAGGAACTACATCAACAACTGAGGATCTTATCATATTCTTTCTATAAATAGCTCATAGATTCTCCCCTCCAATTCCATTCTTTTCTTTCTTTATGATCAAGATCGGAAATGGCATTGGATATAGAATCTGAAATTTGTAAGTAGTGGACTGATGTGGCTGATCATTTGTACCTGGCCTCCGCAGAACCTCTTGCCGATGCGTACATGTTATGGGGCCTTGCTAACCAGCTCTTGTCCAGTGACTTTTCAGAGTGGAGCCCAGGATGAAGGGATGGATGGGTACTGACGATTCTAATGAATCAGTACAAGAAGGGGGTAATGAGGACATCCGTACTATAAGTGGGTAATGGATGGCTCTAAGTGGGCGAGTATAGCTCGCTTCATCCTACAAAGTCGAATGGGTATAACTACCATGGATCTATTGCTGTCTACCTTCTTATTACGGGTAGGGCTAGGAGGACCACGGCGCCCCTCGCAACACAAGTCGCGTCACCCTTTTTCTTCAGTCGGGTTGCCAAGTGTGATGAAGGCTTACAAGCATGATTGACCGGAACAGGAGTCTAACGAGGGATTTAGCAGTTCCGTGGCTGCCCGTTGAGCACATGTCACAGAATCGCCCGTACCGCTACGTGGACCTATTGCTACTGCTTAATAAGGTACGTAAACTCGGTATAGTGCTCCTTGAGTATAACTCAATCAGTCTAGCGCCCCTTTAGGGGTTCTATGGATAGTCTGATTAGTGCGAATCCATATGATTTCCTTCTCCTCTCTCTCTCTCTCCATACTAGCAATCAAAAGATAAGAAGGTGCTACTCCGCATCAACCAACAGGAAAGATTGGCTGGCTGGCTTCATTCCCCTTCTCTTCCTCAATAGGTTTGCTCAAAGCCCCTTATGTCCATCGTCATTACAAAGATTCTGATTGGCTTCATTCCCCTTCCTAAACTGGTTAATTTGCTCAAAGCTCCTTATATGTCCATCGAAACAACAAAGATTCTGATTGGCTTCATTCATTCATTCTGCTCGTGGATATCTTATACTATTGATGAAACCTAACACTTTTATTAGATTCCGGCATAACTCCATGTCCTATTCAATGCTTCTTATTCAATTCCTTGCAGCCTTCAACCCTGCCCAGTGGATTCATTCTTCCTAAGAGCAGATGAAGTCATACATACCTTTTTTGTTGCTCTGGTAAATAAGTTCCTTGGCTTACAAATGACCACTTCGAGAATCACCCTATTTGAAAACAGGCTAATGCGACATCTGACTCAACAGCTCCTTTAAGTATTTACTGTATGTCGCTATATGTGAATCTTTGCCCACCCCTAATTTGACTACCCCACATTTGTAGTTTCCTATGGCTATGAAAGCGAGGAGCAGTAATTCATTCTTTCTTTCGAAAGTCCCGCTCTTAAAGCAAAGCTAACTGAGTTCTCTTCGGCGCCAACACAGATTACTGTACAACTGGAATGTGAGACTCTACCTTAAAAGTATGGTGCACAAAATTCCAAGAGTGCAATAAGAGAGCACTTGAACTCAAACTGGAACTGAAAGAACTTATACGTTAGCGCAAACAAGTGGTAGATCAAATTGAACAAGAAACAAGCGCTAGGCCCGTAAGAAAGCAATGCAGTTTACTAAACTCCTGAAGAAAGGACTTGAATTCATACTTATAATACAAATACTGGTCTTCTACCCTACGAGGGCCATTATACTGCTAGACCTGCCCGTTCACCCGAAAGAAAAAGCTAATACTCGATCCTCTGAGCGACCCGAACTCCACTTCTTTCCTTGCCTACAAAATCCTCTGCCGCTAGTGTCCATCATCTGCTCCTGTTAGAGTGTGAGTGGAATCCCATCCCGTGCCTTACTATGAGCTTTATTTTCTGAGTAAGGGGGCTCCGTCCAATCGATTTTCTTAGTAAAGGGACTCGTCCAATCTTCCTGACGCCTATGTTCAAAACGCAAATGTTTCTTTATTCCCGAGAAAAAGTACCAGTTGCTTCGCCGGTGGGCCTACTTAGGTTAGGGGGGTCCCTCAGTTCTTACCAACCGGAGGTGTGTAATGGACATGTTGCTAGCTTCAACTCGGTCGAATAAGAATCATTGATTCCCTCCCCTGCTGTTCATTTCTTATTCATTCAGGGCGCCCCTCGTTGATTTGGCGTTGGCGGTGCTCCTTTCTCAAACCAGAACAACTCTTAACGTTAGGGAAGCCCACGGAGCGGGAAGACCACCTGAGCGAACCTACCTTCGGGACCGGGACTTTACTTATTCGAACCGAACGATAGCGGCTTCAAGCTAAGCCTATCACGAGTAGCGTCGGGGGATATGTGGCAAAGGATCAAGCGCTTTTACTTTGTGCCCCGGTTAGGTTTGAGAGCCGTGTGATGGATGACCTTATTGCACGGTTCAGAGAGCGGTAGCACTTTGAGTCTGCGTTGGTGCATAGAAGCCCCCACTTTGAAGCAAGAAAGAAGCGGCTCTTCCCACGGCTCCGTCAGCCAGGTTCTATTTCTCATGTCCCCTTACCAACAGTTTGACCTTGTCTTGGGGGGGCATCTTTGGCTTAACGAGAGAAAGCCCGCCGGAGAAAGCTGGAGGAGGTAAGCTCGATTCGGCCCGGAGCATGGATTCCCCATAACGAATAGGCTAGCTCAATTTCCTGTGCTCTATAAGGGTTCGCCCCTTCCTTTTTCCAAGTGAAGCATTACTTAACATCCGAAACTCCTAACAGCAGCGGAAAATACTCCTAGGAAGAAGTGCTTTCGACCGGCTTACCTATTTCCCACCCCTTTGACCAGCAATATTATCTTCTCTATAGCGATCTTCCAGTTTGCCTCCCGGAAGCAACAAGTTTCGCGTCATTCTTTCCTAATGTGTGCACGGGGCGATTCTTACTTTTTCGTTTGAGTATTGTACTGCTTTACTTTCATGCTTGCTTCTTTGTGAAAGAATACAATCCATGGAAGTAAGGACAAAACACCACCTATTGAACTAAACCTAGTAGCACAAGCCTTGGCGTATAAGCTTCCTGTCTTAGTGCTCTAGTGCTTTCAAACTTCCACTCCCACTCGCCATTCTGTAGTTTTCTTGGTAGTCCGCGCCTCACACTTGTTAGTTTGATTGTTATGCTAGTAGTTTTCATATAGTAATCCCTCCCGCTAGAAGAGAAGAAAACCAATGTGCTATAAAGAAGCGAACACTGCCCAGCAACACTATCACGATACTAATCAAAATCATCTCAAGTCCGGGAGAAAAGGATGACAGTACCAATCCAAAGAATACACCTACGACAACAGGGCTCGAACCACCCTGCTAGAAAGAATAGAACCTATGCTAGAAAGGCTTGCTTTACAGTATATCTGAGAATAGGGCTAAGGTCTAGCACAATACCTTAACTACAAAATGGGAATGACCTGGTTGGAGCAATCTATGAGATCCCTCTGGCTAACAGGAATTCTTACTTAGTGGGAGACACGCAACTACTTATGAGCAAGTCAAGCCTGTCTTCTTAGCCTGATCTCTGTAAAGCCTTCGATCTGGTTTCTTTTTTTCTCTCTAAGGAAGAAAGGAATGGAAGTTTTTAGTAAGTGAATGAACGGGCGAATCCTATCTATGAGAACGAAAGCCCTTATTGAAGTCTCTTACACTTATGCTATGCACCTTTTTGAAAATGCATATACTTTTCTTGGCTTCGAGAAGTCCGTGGGGCGAGCAGGAAGATTCTCACTCTTTTCTGTCTATATATCCTTCCTTTCAAGCAAGCTGTCTATATATCTGCCTGTCCATATATCCGCCTCTTTTGGAGTCCCTGTTCCCAGCCTTCCTGTGAGCAATTTACATCTGTATAGTTCTTATGATGGTTATGATTATTTGGAAAGTACCTATAGCAAGCCTCTTTCTTTTCAAGCCGGTGAGAAAGTGAGCTGGATCAGGATAGTCAAGAGCAGATCTACCCATCGAAGCTGCTGTAGCAGTTTCTTTGAATGGCGATCCAGCCGAGCTTCTATAGTCCTCTTCCATCCATTGTTTAGCTTGTTGGAGTAGCTTGAGATGATGTCGGTACAGATTCCGTGCTTTCATCCCCTCATTATGCCTTTCTTCCAAGGTTCTCCTTTCCCTCCCTCTTAAGTCGCTGTGAGCAAGTTAAGAAGTGAGTTGATGTAGAATAACTAGCTTATTTCCTGTAGCATAGAGATCCTAGAATTCAAATATTGTGAGTAATCTATATATCAATTCCATTTAAGTAAGACGATAGACTCAACATAATATGGAGAAGTTCCCTAGAAAAGGTGGTTGAGTGCAAACAAATAGTGGAAGATCAAATAAACTCGAATATGATAAGTGTAAGTGCAATAAAGAAACGTTCTAGAATATATAAGTGAAATATACGATAAGGTTGAGATAAGGTTGAGTGCGATCTAGCTTAAGTCTGAAGGTGAGCCTATACAACTGCAATCTGTCGTAGGTCCATACGCGAATTGGAAAGATGGAGTTGTCATCGAGCGCAGTGTCCTTCTTTTTTCTTTGTTGTCCAGCGAATCGAATTGATAAGAAAAGCTGTTCGTTTGATAGCCTTTCCGTACCTTTCTATATAGACCGAGTAGCTGTCCCAATCCCGATTATTGCATCATTTCTTATGTCTGTTGCCTAATCCTAAGTGCTTCTCCGTGGTTTCCTTCTGGTCCCGAAGAGGGCAAAAGTGTGTGTTTACTTTCTTGGAGTGATTTTACATGCAGTTCCAGATCTGAGTCAGAGCGATATAGTGTAATTGCTTATGCTTGCGATCCTGGTCCAGGTCGTAAGTCTCAGAGGTGTTTTGGGCCCTCCTTCATTGTTTAAGACAGGATATCGGCACAAGGGCGCGAGACAATAGATGATAGGTCAATAAGTGAAACACCCGGACTACAACTACTTTACTTGGAGTGAGAGGAGGGAAACAGATACTCCATATAAGTAAAGTCAACATAATTCTTCCATTCCGTAACTTCATTAAGCGCTTTCACTCTCTTGTCTCTTGCTTGCATCGCTGAAAAGAAAATGGAAATGGAACTTTAGCACTGGGAATTGAGGAAAGCTGCTCATCTAACAGGCAGGAATTGATAAGTTAACCAGGAAAATCTCTTAGCTATGAAGCATCAGATCTCTTAGCGCAAAAGCTTTTTCTAAGGAGTAGGGACAGGTGATAAAGTAGAAGCCATATCAGGATCAGGAACAGGAGCAACTTTTGTTTGAGAAGAATCCGTGAGAGGGTAAGCTATGTCTTTACTTGGCTTGGATCTATTAAGCGAAGATCTTTCTAATATCAATCCGAATCTTATGCATTAGAAGGAGCTGGCATTCGTTTAGGGGAAAGAACAGAGCCAGCAGTAAGCAGTATGTTTAGGGGAACTAGTCAACAAAAGGACAGAGGCAGAGGGCTCCTAGAGTGTCATCATTGAGATTGGCGGAGGGTTCCTAGAGTGTCATCATTGAGATTGATAGAATCGGCAGTTTGAGGAAATTCGGACTTCTTTCTGTTTTTCTGCCCTTCCTGCTTCGTTGCTTGCCTGGTTTACCCGCCAAGCGATTACTAATGGACAAGAATCCGTTTATTGACCAGCTGGAGCAGAGGTCGACAACACAGATTCCACTCGAACAAGAACTGGATCGGTATTCCACTGGGGATATTCAACTAGGGATTAAACAAGTAGTATTGGATAGAGAATTCAACTCGGGAATAAAAGAAGCAAACTCGGAACTCAGACTTGATAACTACTGTTCCATTCTAACTCTCACAGGAACAGGAGAAGGATCGGCTCCTATACTTATGGCTACAAAGGAAAGACTCGCTCCTCAACTTTATTACTAAGTGAAATTCTGATCGATTGGGTCACTGCTACAGGCTTACTTCTTGACTTTAGGCTTCCACTCACACTAGTGCAATTCTGATCGATTGGGTCACTGCTACAGGCTGAGGCTCCGGAGTTCCATTCTTGACTTCAGTACATATAGCTTAGCTTCAAAGCCTATCTTCTGGCTACAACTACTTATTCAACTACTCTACTACTTATTTGGTATTCAACTCATAAACTACAGGCGAGGCTCTGTCAACAAAGAAGATTAGTACCAGTTTTCTTCTGAAATGACTTATTGGCTCGGTGTTGCCTTCGAAGCTCCTGCCGCTAGTGTTCGCTCTTCTCCTATACCTATTGCTCTGTCCTGTTCACTTGTATATAAGGGGTCATCTCTTCTCTTTACTAACTAACAATACTCCGGCTCCGGCTCATCCAACTCGGGCTCCTCATACTTATTCAACAGGACCAATACTTGGCCCGCATCTACTACTTGTTTCATTCTGTTACTACTTAGGCACATTCCTACTTTCTAGTTTAGAGCGCAGTTACCCTCTAGTACTAAGATAAGAATTCCACTCATATTACCAAGTCAGACAAGCGTATACTAGATGCTTGAAGCCTGCTACTCACTAGGTTCAGTCTGTTACTTATTGGTTGAATTCTTAGGGAGCCAAAGCTTAGGTGCAATTCTGAGTACACCTCCGGACAGGCTGAGGGATCAGAGGTAGGGTTCCATTCTTTAATGAGTTAGTGAAATTCTTAGTCTTACTCGGGTTTTTACTGTTTCATTCTTCGACTCCTGAGCTACAGTCCAAGGTAACTGGTCCCAGGCTTGACTCACGAGATGCCATTCTGAGTCCTTATCTTATTGCTACAGGCTTCCACTCATAGGTTAAAGTCTGAGTCCGACCGGGGTCATTCTTTGCCTTGGTGAGCTCATTCTTTCACTACTTACTCAAGGCTTTGTTAACTGAGCTAGAGGCTCGGGCAGACAGGTTTCATTCTGTTACTACTTAGGCACATTCCTACTTTCTAGTTTAGAGCGCAGTTACCCTCTAGTACTAAGATAAGAATTCCACTCATATTACCAAGTCAGACAAGCGTATACTAGATGCTTGAAGCCTGCTACTCACTAGGTTCAGTCTGTTACTTATTGGTTGAATTCTTAGGGAGCCAAAGCTTAGGTGCAATTCTGAGTACACCTCCGGACAGGCTGAGGGATCAGAGGTAGGGTTCCATTCTTTAATGAGTTAGTGAAATTCTTAGTCTTACTCGGGTTTTTACTGTTTCATTCTTCGACTCCTGAGCTACAGTCCAAGGTAACTGGTCCCAGGCTTGACTCACGAGATGCCATTCTGAGTCCTTATCTTATTGCTACAGGCTTCCACTCATAGGTTAAAGTCTGAGTCCGACCGGGGTCATTCTTTGCCTTGGTGAGCTCATTCTTTCACTACTTACTCAAGGCTTTGTTAACTGAGCTAGAGGCTCGGGCAGACAGGTTTCATTCTGTTAGTTACTGGTTCGATTCCTATACCGCTCGGTTGAAGCCTGAGTCCGACTAGCTCCATTCTTGGGCAGCGGAGTTGAAGGCTAAGTTCCCTGAGCTACATTCTGATACCCACGACTTTGACTCCAGACCGGCAGGCTACAGGTCAAGGCTAGAGCAGCTGACTTTGATTCTGACTTTGGGGATACAAGCCTACCGACCTACCCCATAAGTACTGAAGTTAAGAATTTGCAACGAGCCAAGTAACTACTAATGTTACGCGGCAGCGTTGTTGCACGGCACGGGGAAACGTAAAATGTCCGATCGATCTGGTGATCTATTAGCTAAAATCCCAGTGCAACCAAAAAAGCGGGTTTTGTCAAGAAATCCTCGAAATTCACCCAGCTATTAGCTAAAATCAGGGTGCTACCGGCCACAGTAACTACAGTTACGCGGCAGCGTTGTTGCACGGGAAAACGCACAAATCGAGGATCGAGCAGGTCATCTATTAGCGGAAATCGGGGTGCTGCCTTTTTTGCCGGGAAACGCAAAATGATCAGATCGATCAGGAGCTCTAGGAAGCAAAATCACTTCGCTATGAAAAATCCAATCCTTGCTCACGAGATGCCATTCTGAGTCCTAAACTCGCTACCGCGCAACATTAGTAGTTGCTTGGTTGTTTCATTCTCTACTCCCCTCGGGCTACAAAGTCAAGCACAACAGAGTCAAGCACAACAGAGTCAAGCACAACAGAGTCAAGCACAACAGAGTCAAGCACAACAGAGTCAAGCACAACAGAGTCAAGCACAACAGAGTCAAGCACAACAGAGTCAAGCACAACAGAGTCAAGCACAACAGAGTCAAGCACAACAGAGTCAAGCACAACAGAGTCAAGCACAACAGAGTCAAGCACAACAGAGTCAAGCACAACAGAGTCAAGCACAACAGAGTCAAGCACAACAGAGTCAAGCACAACAGAGTCAAGCACAACAGAGTCAAGCACAACAGAGTCAAGCACAACAGAGTCAAGCACAACAGAGTCAAGCACAACAGAGTCAAGCACAACAGAGTCAAGCACAACAGAGTCAAGCACAACAGAGTCAAGCACAACAGAGTCAAGCACAACAGAGTCAAGCACAACAGAGTCAAGCACAACAGAGTCAAGCACAACAGAGTCAAGCACAACAGAGTCAAGCACAACAGAGTCAAGCACAACAGAGTCAAGCACAACAGAGTCAAGCACAACAGAGTCAAGCACAACAGAGTCAAGCACAACAGAGTCAAGCACAACAGAGTCAAGCACAACAGAGTCAAGCACAACAGAGTCAAGCACAACAGAGTCAAGCACAACAGAGTCAAGCACAACAGAGTCAAGCACAACAGAGTCAAGCACAACAGAGTCAAGCACAACAGAGTCAAGCACAACAGAGTCAAGCACAACAGAGTCAAGCACAACAGAGTCAAGCACAACAGAGTCAAGCACAACAGAGTCAAGCACAACAGAGTCAAGCACAACAGAGTCAAGCACAACAGAGTCAAGCACAACAGAGTCAAGCACAACAGAGTCAAGCACAACAGAGTCAAGCACAACAGAGTCAAGCACAACAGAGTCAAGCACAACAGAGTCAAGCACAACAGAGTCAAGCACAACAGAGTCAAGCACAACAGAGTCAAGCACAACAGAGTCAAGCACAACAGAGTCAAGCACAACAGAGTCAAGCACAACAGAGTCAAGCACAACAGAGTCAAGCACAACAGAGTCAAGCACAACAGAGTCAAGCACAACAGAGTCAAGCACAACAGAGTCAAGCACAACAGAGTCAAGCACAACAGAGTCAAGCACAACAGAGTCAAGCACAACAGAGTCAAGCACAACAGAGTCAAGCACAACAGAGTCAAGCACAACAGAGTCAAGCACAACAGAGTCAAGCACAACAGAGTCAAGCACAACAGAGTCAAGCACAACAGAGTCAAGCACAACAGAGTCAAGCACAACAGAGTCAAGCACAACAGAGTCAAGCACAACAGAGTCAAGCACAACAGAGTCAAGCACAACAGAGTCAAGCACAACAGAGTCAAGCACAACAGAGTCAAGCACAACAGAGTCAAGCACAACAGAGTCAAGCACAACAGAGTCAAGCACAACACTACTTATGCAGGAAAGGAAAGGCTTTCTCAACAATCAGTTTCATGCTCAACTCCAACCTGCTTGCTCGAGCGATTCAGAAAGGAGAGTTTCCGGAGAGTATGGAGCAGTTCCTGGTTCTGGTAAATAAGATAGTACTGGCTCTGTATTTGTTGAGTTCGCAAGGCATATTCATATATGGGTATTCTCGTGGTTAAGCGTAAGCGGAAGAGTCTCAAGGAAGAGTATCCAGGTCTGGGTGGCCAGTGTCATTGTAGACAGAATGCTTAGCCCCTTTGATAATGCATTGCTGTGCGAGCTCGAGTCTCGTCTCTTGGTGAATGAGTTGACTCTAGTATAGAATTGATTGTAATAAGAAATGACATGATGAACTATTGATTGTAATAAGAAATGACATGATGAACTATTGATTGTAATAAGAAATGACATGATGAACTATTGATTGTAATAAGAAATGACATGATGAACTATTGATTGTAATAAGAAATGACATGATGAACTATTGATTGTAATAAGAAATGACATGATGAACTATTGATTGTAATAAGAAATGACATGATGAACTATTGATTGTAATAAGAAATGACATGATGAACTATTGATTGTAATAAGAAATGACATGATGAACTATTGATTGTAATAAGAAATGACATGATGAACTATTGATTGTAATAAGAAATGACATGATGAACTATTGATTGTAATAAGAAATGACATGATGAACTATTGATTGTAATAAGAAATGACATGATGAACTATTGATTGTAATAAGAAATGACATGATGAACTATTGATTGTAATAAGAAATGACATGATGAACTATTGATTGTAATAAGAAATGACATGATGAACTATTGATTGTAATAAGAAATGACATGATGAACTATTGATTGTAATAAGAAATGACATGATGAACTATTGATTGTAATAAGAAATGACATGATGAACTATTGATTGTAATAAGAAATGACATGATGAACTATTGATTGTAATAAGAAATGACATGATGAACTATTGATTGTAATAAGAAATGACATGATGAACTATTGATTGTAATAAGAATGAAAACACCTATTCATAGCTGCTAGTTTGAACGCTCTGGAGTTATTAGCAAGTCCGTACCCAGAGTTATGAGCAAGTCCTGAGTGCAGGCTATGAAGCGTCGGTGAAGTAGAAAGGGGTGGGCTGTCTAGTAGTTCAATTCCTGGGTTCCAGGGTTACAAGGTGTTTAGGGAGTTTACTATTTCAATTCATTCTTTGACTTGCGTCTTAGTGAGCTTCTACGGGGTACGTAAGTCAGTCAGTCCGGTGACGGTAAGTGCCTGTTAGTTGCTCTAGAGATTCAATTCAAAGAAGAGAGTCCGCCTGGAGTATGGGGGAGAAGGGATAGAGTTCCGTATCGTATAGAACAAGGCATTAAGCCACAGCTACAGGTAGATCACACCATCAGCAAGCAAGAGAACCCTCAAGGGAAGCAGCGTACTTAATCATATGGCAGAAGGCGAGGTCGGCACCCCTAAACCATAAGTGAGGACAGGACAGGTGATCTACTCCCCGCTTCAAAGCCGCCAAGCAACTACTAGACAAGCAGACAAGCAACGAGGCAAGGCGACAACAACCAGGTTCATTATGTGAGCGCCACTAGTACATTCTTCCATGGGGTAGCTCCATTCTGAGTCCTAAACTCGCTACCGCGCAACATTAGTAGTTGCTTGGTTGTTTCATTCTCTACTCCCCTCGGGCTACAAAGTCAAGCACAACAGAGTCAAGCTAACACTACTTATGCAGGAAAGGAAAGGCTTTCTCAACAATCAGTTTCATGCTCAACTCCAACCTGCTTGCTCGAGCGATTCAGAAAGGAGAGTTTCCGGAGAGTATGGAGCAGTTCCTGGTTCTGGTAAATAAGATAGTACTGGCTCTGTATTTGTTGAGTTCGCAAGGCTATTCATATATGGGTATTCTCGTGGTTAAGCGTAAGCGGAAGAGTCTCAAGGAAGAGTATCCAGGTCTGGGTGGCCAGTGTCATTGTAGACAGAATGCTTAGCCCCTTTGATAATGCATTGCTGTGCGAGCTCGAGTCTCGTCTCTTGGTGAATGAGTTGACTCTAGTATAGAATTGATTGTAATAAGAAATGACATGATGAACTATTGATTGTAATAAGAAATAATGACATGATGAACTATTGATTGTAATAAGAATGACATGATGAACTTCACAAGTCGACGAGAATAGCGCCTGGAAAGCAGAGTGAAAGGAAGCAACAGGTACTTGGTGGATCACCATCAGCAACTGCAACGGGCCAAGCAAACCGCCGAATACATCTTATTTACCGCAAATCATATAATTCATATAGTCGACTTACCTAAACTCTGATAAGAATAAGTAAGTAGTGGAATCCTGTGTAAGGAAAGGGAGTAGTTGACGGGACGAGAGTTGTTGAATTGGAATGTTTTACTCAGTTAGTCAGGGTTCCTTACTTCAGCATAATCAGTGAAAACCAAGGACTATCTTCATCAGCGTATCGGCTAAAGGGAAATATTCCCAAAAACAGGAACTCTCTACTTGAATCAGGAACTCTACTTTCTGACTGGAACAAGACTGGAATTGCTATGAGCCAAGTAGACAAGACACGACTAATGCCGGTAAGATTAAGAAGCTCTTTGATAAGAACTCAGGCCACGCAACTAGGCGCCAAGTCACTAGGCCCAGTGTTGTCGTAGATAGAAGCAGTTACCAGAGAATAAGCTTTTCGATAATCCGCAACAGAACTAGCAAGGTAACCATCAACTTCTGTCCTGGAATCAATTGATGTTCTTGAAAAGTAGGTGTTTGGCGGAGGTGTCAAGGTCTTATTAGAGAAATAAAGCGTTCAAACAGAGAAGCTATGCGAGTGAAGTCAACGATATTAGAAAAGCGGGATAAGAATCCAAAGTTGTATGCAAGTAATGAAAGTATTCAGTTAGAGCGGATCCATAAGTAATAGGTGTGGAGCAGGATCCAAAGAAGGAAAGTAGACATCGACAAGAGAATCATCATAATAAGATAAGGGAGTTAATTTAGTATATAATTGGTCATCTTCAATTCCATTCTTATTTCTTGCTCCAGTAGTGACTTGCCTGCTTGGTCGGAAACATCGAAAGTAAGACAGCAAACAAAAACACTTTATGAGCTTTTATGCTAACAGTTGTGTTCTAGGCCTTGGCGGAGAATTTCATATAAGAAAACAACTGATGAAACAGCCAATCAGAATTGAGTTATAGGAGCGGAGGTCGAAGAGAAGTCAGAAATCCACTCTCAAGTAAGAATTCCAGTTAGCCAGGTCAGGGTAGCCAGGTCAGAGGGGTCTCATAAGAAAGAAATCAATCCTTTTCTCTGTAGGCAGGCAAGGGAAGCTACTCCAGTATAGCTCTTGCCCCAACAAGTAGTGTAGTGGTTAAGTTTCATCTCAAGTAGTAGTCCAGATCGAGACCTCTTCTATCGACTAAAAGAATTCAACGAGTAAGTAAAAGAAAAGAGTTCAACTCGGGGGTCGGGGTGAACACTTATTAGAGGTAGGTTCGGGTGCTTGTCTTGTGTTAAGCAATGAGGAAATAGATCACCTTTTTCGGCTTGGTGGCTTTAACACCTTACTTGGTAACTGCATCTTTTCTTGTAGATTCAACTCAAACATACCCGTAGGCAACCGAACTCTCCTGACTTATCATCTACTGAACAAGCGGTGTCATTTCTATCCCAGAGCAGAGGTGTTACCGACAGCAGCGACGCTACTCTTTCTTGAGACTTTTACCTCTTATTCCATAATGACAAGATTTTCGATACGGAACTCACCCGTTAGTGTAACTATTGGCCCGTGCTTCTCATACTTGAACTTGACACCGACCTTGCTCTACAGTACCTCCGCCTTACTTTTTGCCCCAGAGGTCTTTACCCCTTTGCTTTGAGTCCCCCATTGCTACATCTTATTCTCCACCTACTAGCTCTAGACTCAAACTATTGCTTGTAAGCCTGCTCTTACTTGGTTTAACTCCTAAACTCCATACGAGTATTCTTCCACTGCAAACTACAAGAACTGAACTGGTGCGTCTCATACTTTTTTAACCAATAAGTAGGAATTGGACTACTGAAAACAATACTATAAGAGCTAGACCAACAACAGGAATGAAAATAAGTAAACCCTGCCTTACTCGCTAGTTCGACTCCGATACTCCTGCCCGAAAGTGTATTTTGTTGTGTGGGGAGTGATTTAGGGTAATGAAACATTGAACAAAGAATGGAGTTAGTACGAAGACAACAGGCGCGTACTTGATTCTTTATCTAAGCAAACTTTCTTCTAAGGAATAAGTGGAATCTACTTTTGTTGAGTCTGATTGCTACCCGGGAAAGCATCCATATCTGTTTTGGTAGTGAAATGAACCCCCTGAGAAAGGTATAAGAATGAGACTGAAACCAGTGAGTCGAAGCCTAAAGTCAGTGCCTCGAACCTGCTCCCCTGTAGCGCTCAAGCCAACAAGCAACTACTAATGTTGCGCGTTAGTCTAGGTGACCGGTCAGTGGAAGCCTTAGAGCTCTAGGAGCTCCCTTAGATGGAACCAAGACTCATACCTACGGGGGGACTGTCTAAGAATGGAATGAGCTTCCCTCAGACTGAGCTCCCACACCATTGTAGCCTTGCTCTTCGGTGTCTCAGCCTTGCTCTCCGTGGTCACAGAATGAACCGCCTCGTTGCTTGGCCCCAGGTTTCGGTGAAGTGGAATTAGTTTCATCCCTTGTTGAATCTTATAAGGAAGCAGTGCGAGTTCAGTCTAGTTCGGCAAAATCCAAGTAAGTAGTTCATTTCTTAGGCTCCATTCCTGTGAGCAAAGGAACCATTCCCTATTATGTAAGAGAAAGTACGAGAAGGCCACACACCTGTTAGAGAATTATACCAGTGCTACAAGAAAGCAACACTCCCCTATGAAATCAAACACATAACTCAGACTTCTACTAATTAGTAAGAAATCAACTAGCTACTTCAAAGCTGCCCAGCACTCTGAATCTCCTTGTTTTTCTCCTTTATAAACGGACTTTTCTTCTGATTTCTGAGTTTGGGCCTGCCCTTCCCGTCTTTGGTTCTATAACACTGGGGACATAACCCTGGCTTCAAAGCCCATACTACTGCTTCCATGACTTTAACTCGAACACGGCACTCTAACTACTACTGGAAAGAATGTCGCTACTAATGAAAAGACTACAGGAACGGGGGACGACCTCAAAGCTAACATAGACTAGACCTCTCCTTGCTTAGAGCCTTACTTCTCCTAGGTTGAGTCTGATATTCCTCGCTCGTACATCTCATACCCCTTCCCTTGAGTGGTGGGCTACCTGATTGCCGGATCTTTCACGTGGGAACAACACTGCCGCTCAAAGAAGACATAAGAATTCATAACAATACATAAATACATAATTAGTGTTTTGATAGACTCATACCTACGGGGGGACTGTCTAAGAATGGAATGAGCTTCCCTCAGACTGAGCTCCCACACCATTGTAGCCTTGCTCTTCGGTGTCTCAGCCTTGCTCTCCGTGGTCACAGAATGAACCGCCTCGTTGCTTGGCCCCAGGTTTCGGTGAAGTGGAATTAGTTTCATCCCTTGTTGAATCTTATAAGGAAGCAGTGCGAGTTCAGTCTAGTTCGGCAAAATCCAAGTAAGTAGTTCATTTCTTAGGCTCCATTCCTGTGAGCAAAGGAACCATTCCCTATTATGTAAGAGAAAGTACGAGAAGGCCACACACCTGTTAGAGAATTATACCAGTGCTACAAGAAAGCAACACTCCCCTATGAAATCAAACACATAACTCAGACTTCTACTAATTAGTAAGAAATCAACTAGCTACTTCAAAGCTGCCCAGCACTCTGAATCTCCTTGTTTTTCTCCTTTATAAACGGACTTTTCTTCTGATTTCTGAGTTTGGGCCTGCCCTTCCCGTCTTTGGTTCTATAACACTGGGGACATAACCCTGGCTTCAAAGCCCATACTACTGCTTCCATGACTTTAACTCGAACACGGCACTCTAACTACTACTGGAAAGAATGTCGCTACTAATGAAAAGACTACAGGAACGGGGGACGACCTCAAAGCTAACATAGACTAGACCTCTCCTTGCTTAGAGCCTTACTTCTCTGGGGAACCCCAACCTATACTTTTCCCTTCCACTCTATTATCTTATTGCAAACTTACAACACTGCCCTTTGAATCAAACGAGGAATCAAGATTGACTACCTATACGAGAAGTTGTGAACCCCACTATTGGAATCCGACTACTGCTGAAAAGACTTAACTACTACCCGATAAGAGACTCCTGCCTCACATTCCTATGTTTGCCCTTCGACCTGACACCCCTAGTTATCATTCTTCAATGGCTGCACCTCAATCACACCTCAATCCATAGGTTGTCTCGCCCACCCCTTGGGTTAAGTATTAGTTCCCTTACTGAAATCCTCGCTTATGGGGTTTTGTATTGCACTTGCCTATTCGTTATCTGACTACAGGCGCCTCACTCCGATTCTATTATTCCTGAAAGAAACCTGTAGCCTCCTGCTTTCAATGCCCATGTCCAATTGTTAGTCTTACTATACTTGCTTTGAACCTAGCACTCGTGCCTTCAACCACTCGCTCTAAAGCGAACACTGCTCTTTTCAATCTGGAGTTCGAGATCTGGGCTTACCCGACTTTCTCTAATTCCGTGAGTAAAGACTTTCCGGCTATAACCACTTATCCGGGTCCCCTATTTCACCTGTTTGTTAGTCCACCTTTCCTAGTTAGAAAACTGACACCACAGCTTCTCATACTGTCGCTACTGCCTATGTGCCTATGAGCATGTAATTACTTGTGTTCAACCTAAACTACTTCCCCGGACTTTGAGACTGGCTTCCCTAACTACTATTATTACTACCATGTCGATCAGTCTGTCCTAGTTACTTCCATCCTCCCTCGGTCTCATTTGTTAGTTTGTTGAGTATCCAACACTGCCTTTGAATCAAACGAGGAATCAAGATTGACTACCTATACGAGAAGTTGTGAACCCCACTATTGGAATCCGACTACTGCTGAAAAGACTTAACTACTACCCGATAAGAGACTCCTGCCTCACATTCCTATGTTTGCCCTTCGACCTGACACCCCTAGTTATCATTCTTCAATGGCTGCACCTCAATCACACCTCAATCCATAGGTTGTCTCGCCCACCCCTTGGGTTAAGTATTAGTTCCCTTACTGAAATCCTCGCTTATGGGGTTTTGTATTGCACTTGCCTATTCGTTATCTGACTACAGGCGCCTCACTCCGATTCTATTATTCCTGAAAGAAACCTGTAGCCTCCTGCTTTCAATGCCCATGTCCAATTGTTAGTCTTACTATACTTGCTTTGAACCTAGCACTCGTGCCTTCAACCACTCGCTCTAAAGCGAACACTGCCTCTTTTCAATCTGGAGTTCGAGATCTGGGCTTACCCGACTTTCTCTAATTCCGTGAGTAAAGACTTTCCGGCTATAACCACTTATCCGGGTCCCCTATTTCACCTGTTTGTTAGTCCACCTTTCCTAGTTAGAAAACTGACACCACAGCTTCTCATACTGTCGCTACTGCCTATGTGCCTATGAGCATGTAATTACTTGTGTTCAACCTAAACTACTTCCCCGGACTTTGAGACTGGCTTCCCTAACTACTATTATTACTACCATGTCGATCAGTCTGTCCTAGTTGACTTCCATTCCTCCCTCGAGTCTCATTTGTTAGTTTGTTTGAGTATCCAACACTGCCTTGTAAGTTTGAGATGCATTCTTAATGTCATTGATTGATTTCTTTATTCCAAGAGAAAGTCTTAGAGTCCAGAAGTTGATTCTTTTTGGTAGCCATATCCGTTTAGGGGAGAGTCCGGACAGGCTTAGAAGCACTAGTAAGAGAATGAGATGAAGCAGTAGGAGTCCAAAGTGACAGAAATCAGAATCAAAATCGGTAACCACAATCCAGATCTCAGCTGTACGAGAATCAAAGAAGGGAGATATAGGTTGAAACCAAGGAGATGGGGCATGTAGCTAACAAGCGTAGGGCTGAGAGGCGGGGGCGGAAGAGTCGAAGGTGAACTACTGATTGGAGAGAATTGGCATAAGACTTAAACAAGAGCATAGGTCCGGAAAGGTACGGTATTAGAGTTGAACTCGGCGGTATAAGAATTTCCGTTTGAAGCGAACAAGTACGCGGCTCGGGCTAATAGGTTTTGTTCTCATCTTGTTGTCGGGTAAACCAATTATGTTACCGCTTGGTGGGACTCCAGTGCGATCCACTAGACTATATGCTAATTCTTCTCCCTATGGGCGCGGAATCATCAATTGCGGAAGTAGAGGCGGGAACTCCACTAATGAGTAGAGGATCGAAGCTAGAGCAAAGCGCAAGGGAAGAAAACAGTAAGCAAAGGTGCTGAAAGCCTACAGGAAAACAGACTTGAGTCAGTGCTTCTCATGCTTTATCTTACAATCTGGAATCGAACCTTGGCACCTAAAGCCTACCCTTTCCTTTATCTAATTCCGAAAATCTAGACCTTCATTCCTGAACTACCGATTTGGAGTCTGCTTTCCTTTATATTGGTATTACTTGACTGCCCAGCTTCCCCGCCCCTAGCTTTGATTCCATCTTTTATTATTCTGAAATTCATATGTGTTTTATTGTAGAATATGTTAGAGCATTTTCCTAGTTAGAAAACTGACACCACAGCTTCTCATACTGTCGCTACTGCCTATGTGCCTATGAGCATGTAATTACTTGTGTTCAACCTAAACTACTTCCCCGGACTTTGAGACTGGCTTCCCTAACTACTATTATTACTACCATGTCGATCAGTCTGTCCTAGTTGACTTCCATTCCTCCCTCGAGTCTCATTTGTTAGTTTGTTTGAGTATCCAACACTGCCTTGTAAGTTTGAGATGCATTCTTAATGTCATTGATTGATTTCTTTATTCCAAGAGAAAGTCTTAGAGTCCAGAAGTTGATTCTTTTTGGTAGCCATATCCGTTTAGGGGAGAGTCCGGACAGGCTTAGAAGCACTAGTAAGAGAATGAGATGAAGCAGTAGGAGTCCAAAGTGACAGAAATCAGAATCAAAATCGGTAACCACAATCCAGATCTCAGCTGTACGAGAATCAAAGAAGGGAGATATAGGTTGAAACCAAGGAGATGGGGCATGTAGCTAACAAGCGTAGGGCTGAGAGGCGGGGGCGGAAGAGTCGAAGGTGAACTACTGATTGGAGAGAATTGGCATAAGACTTAAACAAGAGCATAGGTCCGGAAAGGTACGGTATTAGAGTTGAACTCGGCGGTATAAGAATTTCCGTTTGAAGCGAACAAGTACGCGGCTCGGGCTAATAGGTTTTGTTCTCATCTTGTTGTCGGGTAAACCAATTATGTTACCGCTTGGTGGGACTCCAGTGCGATCCACTAGACTATATGCTAATTCTTCTCCCTATGGGCGCGGAATCATCAATTGCGGAAGTAGAGGCGGGAACTCCACTAATGAGTAGAGGATCGAAGCTAGAGCAAAGCGCAAGGGAAGAAAACAGTAAGCAAAGGTGCTGAAAGCCTACAGGAAAACAGACTTGAGTCAGTGCTTCTCATGCTTTATCTTACAATCTGGAATCGAACCTTGGCACCTAAAGCCTACCCTTTCCTTTATCTAATTCCGAAAATCTAGACCTTCATTCCTGAACTACCGATTTGGAGTCTGCTTTCCTTTATATTGGTATTACTTGACTGCCCAGCTTCCCCGCCCCTAGCTTTGATTCCATCTTTTATTATTCTGAAATTCATATGTGTTTTATTGTAGAATATGTTAGAGCATTTTCCTAGTTTAGTTGTTTTTTAGAGAAACTAAGTCCCATAAGTACAATGGCTATTCGATTTTGGAAGGCAAAAACGGCTCTTGTTTTCTCGTATTTTGTAGGTATGTTTTGCTATGACACCTGCGCTACCTCACCCATGTGTCTGCGATCCCTTGGGCGGGTGCCCGTACCTACTCGACCAGGTGCCCGGCCACTACATTGATACGCACGATGCTTTCTACCTTATACGAACTCTGCTTTCTACTTAATGAGCACCGACACAAACACCGACACACACACACCTAAATCGGACATGCACATAGTCGTTGAGTAGCACCTATCAGCCTACGAGCGACCATGGACTAACTCTGAAAGTAGCTAAGCGCATTCAATTCACTGGTCGAAACAACGGAACGGGGGGCATCTGAAAAAGCAGGTTTTTTGGATCAAAAAAGAGAGAAATGCACTTGTGGTTTTTGGACTGGGTTCGCTAAGCAACATAGAAAGCTGTTTGTGATTATACAAGAAAAGAATCATCCATCGGAGAAAGAGATAGGGTTGGGCAAGGCAGCACCTTACTACTGGGTGTAATTCCGACTTATTCGTTTAGCCGTTAGGGGCACAGTTTGACTCGAGTTATCTGCTTCTAGTAGGTAGTTTGGTAGTCGTAGTGGATTTCTTGTTCTCCAAATATTAGTTCGATTCTATTCTTGTATACGCAATTCCTCAGTCCCTATTGCATCGGCTAAAGAATAAGAGTAAGGAGAGGTAGGTTGCAAGCGGAGATACTACAGTTGCAGGAGAAAGTCAAGAAAGGAAAGAGGCCTGGCCTGCTGCAGAAGAATCATAGGTTCACTAAAGAGTCAAAGGGATATGATCCCGAATGAAACAATAGAATAGGAATAGAGGCTCTAAGTACGAGACCAGGATATACCACTAGAAGAATGAGCGTTGGAGGTGTGACTCAGATCCACCCCATAGGAATACAGAAATCAACTGCCCTACTGGATTTTGTATCAATGGCAAAACCCACCCGACTCTCTTTTTGATCAATAGCAGCACATAGGTAGCGCAATGAACTTTACTCAGAATACTTAGAATAGGGAGAATACAAAGCTCAAACAGGAGAATTCACTATAGGGTAAGGGGTTGGGTTGACGACACCCCTTCGCTCGTACAATTCTTTACATCCGGGGGATCGGGCAAGGCAGGATGTAGGTGTTTTTATATTACAACACTGTATATAGTTTTGATATGGCAAATAAGAATTCAAAGGTGGAAAACCACTTCATAAGCAATCAATAAACATTATCAGAATCAATCTAAGAATCCAGAATGAAAGGAATAAGTATCCGAATGAAAATACTGCTATCGGACTTGACCTACTGCTTCCGAGCCCTACTCTTTGCCTGACTCTTTTGTTCGCCCAAGCCGCCTTACGACCTACATCGATACCCAAGCCTTACGACCTACATCGATACCCAAGTATTACTTGTTCATTTGAGAGGGTTTTGGAGACCTTTCAATCCAAAGAAGGGGGTTGTTCTTAAGGTGGGCCCGGCCCGCTGTTGCTATGCTCGCTCGGTGCACCTAAGGAAAGAAGAAAGTAGTTAGAGGTGAGCAAACAATCTATGAATGGAGAGGTGAGCAAAGTCCTAAGATTATGAGCAAGTCCTGTGTAAGTAGCGCTCGAAACTGCTTATTTTCCTGTTTTCCTCGGTGCTACAAGTCCTGTTATCGGGTCTGCAAGTGTTGTTATTGTTTAAGTTCAAGTTTTCCAGAAGTTATTCAAGTCAAAGTACGCGCGGGAAGTAGTGAGTCTACTCGATCAGACAGAAGAAATATAGTGTATTGGATTAACCCAGACTTATTTGGTAGTAGCGGACAGTTCCGTTGTTGTCTTAGAGAGAATCAGCCGTTACAAGAGAAGAATAGAGATCTGCTCCTTGTCTACAAGAGAGGTAAAAGTATTGTCGTGGAGAATTACCGGATTGTGTCCTTACTGGGAAAGAAAGAAGCCTTCTTCCGCGTGTAAGCTGACTTTAGCGGGTACTTACGTGAGCTTTGGAGGAGTAATCAGTGAGGTTAGGCTCGTAAATGATATTATGTGTCACTTATTACAATTCAATTGAACTCAGCTGCTTGAAAAGAATCTGATAAGTGTACTTTTATACTGTACATAATAAGGGGTAGATACTTTGTACTGTACATAATAAGGGGTCTCAGAAGTGCACATATTCTATGTGTAAGCACAGTAACAGCATTGCCATTGCGTAAACAAACAGCATTGCTTCGTTGAATCATGAATATAGGCGCACGCACTGTGTTATACTCTACCCAAAGACTCTTTAATGAATTCTGAAGTGAGGAGCTATAAGATATCATCTCGAATCTCATGTGTCGGTTAAGTAAAAGGGAACGGCTGCTAAGACAACAAAGTCCATCAGTGTCATCGTATCCAGAAGATCATCTCGAATCTCATGCCCACTACACGCTTAAGTCTCAAGTCAACCACTATCATGGAAATAAAGGAAACTAACTATTCTTATCTCTCTCCTATAATGTAATTGAGTAACAAAGCAGCTTACTTGACTTTACGAGAATATCGGCTAAGACTGGAGGCATACAAAAACTCACGTTAAGAGGAGATGCTATATTTCATTTCATTATAATCTCTTATTCTAAGGGCAGTGCAGTTCCATCTTTCTAATCTCTTATTCTCTAAGGGCAGTTCCATCTTTCTAATCTCTTATTCTCTAAGGGCAGTTCCATCCTTCTATCATGTGTGCTCAACTCTGCCTCTTATTAGAAGTACTTGCTGTCCGTCCCATCCCATCTTTCTTTAGCAAAAAAGAGTAACTAGAAATTGCTGAATCAACTGCTAAACCGCCCTTACCGGAATCTTCTTAAAATATCCAATACTATAAGGTGGGAACCGCAAGAAGGGATAAGATTTCTCCTGATGTAGAGGAAAGGGTTCGGGAGTCAATAAATCTATGAAATATGTAAAGACAGACACCACCCACGACTTCTTTCTCTCGGAGGGTTCCATCTTGACCAACAAATCCGTACGTAGCCCAGATGAATGCTCTTTACTGCCGTTGCTTGTTTGTTGCTAGTTCCATTACTTGTTCAACTCAGAGCAATCAAGCTAGGACTTTTACCCTCCCTCTTTCCTCCGTCGTGAGACCAAATTCATGGAATTCACGCTATGGAATAGTTGCAGCGGCAGTATTGGCTTTTTCTTGGGAAGTGAAGAAAGCGCTAGGCGAATGCTAACCAATAGGCCTGTAAGAAGGAAGGCTATCTCTCTTAGGGTAGAGCTTCCTCCTGAACGGATCACTTAGTTAAATTGGAACAGAAACCATCGAAAGACTTCTCTGGTCACGAATAGGAGGAAATAATGGAGCCAGCCTGGTCACGAATAGGAGGCAATGCTCTAATGGAAGCGCCCAAGCGAAGCGTCAATTCCGGCAGAGAGATTCTCCACTCCGAAAATATCGATCGAAACTTGGTCACTGTAAAGCACTGAAGTGAAGCAGAGGAGTCTATTTATACTTTCTCCGACTACGAAAATATGATGAGATGGAAAAGAAGGGGATGGGTTCAGTATCAAAGATAGAATCTAAATCACAGGATGGAAAGAATGTTTTATAAGTATCGGGTCTCCGTAGAGTCTTTCAAGTTTCATGTTTCGGTCCTCTTACCCCGCGTATAGAAATCATACCATGGGCTCTGAATCCTCCATAAGGTCAATCATATCTATCTAATTCCTAGAAATAAGACCCATCCCCTCCATAAGGTCAATCATATCTATCTAATTCCTAGAAATAAGACCCATCCCCTCCATAAGCGCACTCATATCTATCTAATTCTCAGAGGGAATCTCAGGTCTCATACCATACAGTCAAATTGGGGTCTGTCTCATACCATACAGTCATTTAGGGAATCTCAGGTCTCATACTGGAAATCCATTCTTATAAAGAATTGCTCATGCCCCACAACTTCCATATTGATTATCGCCTGAGCTGCTCTCGTCAGAGAATTGATTCTCGCTTTATCCCGTCAGAGAAAGAGAAGACAGAGAGAAAGCACACGATCCAGGAACTTCCATAACGTTGGTGTGATTCGGTTTGAGCAACCGAAAAGGCTGTTATTAATGCGAACTTACTTCCAAAATGAGCATATTGTAGTGGGGAACTCGAATCTTTCCTTTCCTTCCTCTGGCCTATGGGATTTCTCTTTTTTCTTAGGAATGGGAGGTCTGCCTCTTGCTATTGCCCACGGAGCTTCACTTGTCTCTGTCTGCTCTCTTTGAATTCTTGACCCGTGCTTCAATAAGTGAGATGATAAACCGCCCAAAGGTGCTTTAACAAGCCTATAATGAATTCCCTATCCTTGGCAGTGGAGATACTCTTGGTCTAGTCTTCGGTAGCCTTATTACTCTTTTCATTTCCTGAATGGCGGGCCGGGGATCTTTTCTTTCTAATCTAGATAGAATCAGCAGAGCTTTAGGTTTTTCATGACAGGGATCTTTTGCTTCCTTTCTAATCTAGATAGAATCAGCAGAGCTTTAGGTTTTTCATGACAGGGATCTTTTGCTTCCTTTCTAATCTAGATAGAATCAGCAGAGCTTTAGGTTTTTCATGACAGGGATCTTTTGCTTCCTTTCTAATCTAGATAGAATCAGCAGAGCTTTAGGTTTTTCATGACAGGGATCTTTTGCTTCCTTTCTAATCTAGATAGAATCAGCAGAGCTTTAGGTTTTTCATGACAGGGATCTTTTGCTTCCTTTCTAATCTAGATAGAATCAGCAGAGCTTTAGGTTTTTCATGACAGGGATCTTTTGCTTCCTTTCTAATCTAGATAGAATCAGCAGAGCTTTAGGTTTTTCATGACAGGGATCTTTTGCTTCCTTTCTAATCTAGATAGAATCAGCAGAGCTTTAGGTTTTTCATGACAGGGATCTTTTGCTTCCTTTCTAATCTAGATAGAATCAGCAGAGCTTTAGGTTTTTCATGACAGGGATCTTTTGCTTCCTTTCTAATCTAGATAGAATCAGCAGAGCTTTAGGTTTTTCATGACAGGGATCTTTTGCTTCCTTTCTAATCTAGATAGAATCAGCAGAGCTTTAGGTTTTTCATGACAGGGATCTTTTGCTTCCTTTCTAATCTAGATAGAATCAGCAGAGCTTTAGGTTTTTCATGACAGGGATCTTTTGCTTCCTTTCTAATCTAGATAGAATCAGCAGAGCTTTAGGTTTTTCATGACAGGGATCTTTTGCTTCCTTTCTAATCTAGATAGAATCAGCAGAGCTTTAGGTTTTTCATGACAGGGATCTTTTGCTTCCTTTCTAATCTAGATAGAATCAGCAGAGCTTTAGGTTTTTCATGACAGGGATCTTTTGCTTCCTTTCTAATCTAGATAGAATCAGCAGAGCTTTAGGTTTTTCATGACAGGGATCTTTTGCTTCCTTTCTAATCTAGATAGAATCAGCAGAGCTTTAGGTTTTTCATGACAGGGATCTTTTGCTTCCTTTCTAATCTAGATAGAATCAGCAGAGCTTTAGGTTTTTCATGACAGGGATCTTTTGCTTCCTTTCTAATCTAGATAGAATCAGCAGAGCTTTAGGTTTTTCATGACAGGGATCTTTTGCTTCCTTTCTAATCTAGATAGAATCAGCAGAGCTTTAGGTTTTTCATGACAGGGATCTTTTGCTTCCTTTCTAATCTAGATAGAATCAGCAGAGCTTTAGGTTTTTCATGACAGGGATCTTTTGCTTCCTTTCTAATCTAGATAGAATCAGCAGAGCTTTAGGTTTTTCATGACAGGGATCTTTTGCTTCCTTTCTAATCTAGATAGAATCAGCAGAGCTTTAGGTTTTTCATGACAGGGATCTTTTGCTTGATTCAGAGAGTTTTTGGCATTCAGAGAGATTTCTAGTAAACCCCAAAATGAACGGGCGCCCCACAGAGCTGCAACAATAGAATATGCCGATGGTTCCAGTAAACCCAAACACATATGATTTGCCTGATCAGTCTGGGAAAACCTTCCGACCATCACTTTATGGAAACACTATGAAAACGAATACTAACATCTGTATTTGTACCCGGCATTCCTAAAAGATTCGTTCCTGGCATTCTGCAGTAGGCATTAACTCACTTTCGAAGTCATATTTCTAAGTAACAGCCTTGAGATGGATCCACTTTTCTGATGAGTCACAGCCTTGAGATCCACTTTTCTCTGTGCTCCAAGATTAATAACAGGGTAAATATGGTTGGTTTTGCACTCCCAAAGAATGCATTTGAAAGAGAATAAGCTTCAGGTCAGGGTATCATGCCCACTCATTAACGCCGAAACCAGGAACAGGCAATTCGAAACTATCTATCTATGCTTGAAAGGATCAGATCAGGTAAAAGGCAAAGAGACAGACGTTATAGAGAACCTCAGCCTCTACGGCGGCATTAGTTATCAGATTGATTTCTTTTAGAACCTTAGAGTATATAGAATAGAATCAAATATCGGCAACATTCTCCTCCGTTATAGTTATACTATTACACATTGAACCTGGCCTATGGGTCTTTCTATAAGTTAACTCAACAAGTTGCTATAAGCGGGTCACTTTCCGTCTTTAAGCTTCCGCTATGCTCTTATAGGCCTATTACTCCAGTCACACTCTTCTCAAACACAAAGCTGCTATAGCTATGCTTCCTCTGACTCAACAATGAATTTATATGAAACCTTTCCCTTTGTCTTGACTACTTGATCGGAGGGCTGGGCTTTGAGAAAGATGTTAAGAGAATCGCTAATAAAGAAGAGCTGACAAAGAGGAGATTGAGATGAATGAATCGAGAGCTAAGGCTTCACTAGTGGCGGACCCCCTTCCTTGTGTGTTACCCTATGGGCAAAGAGTCAGTCCCCTCTTAATTCAGATGGGTTTGGGGCGGTGGAGAGAACGTTTTGCGATAGTTCAAGAGAGGAGCGGTGGTCTAGAGCATCTTTCGATCGATGAAAAGAACAAACATGGATTTTCATAACAATTAGCTCCACTTTTCTTTTCTTAACAATAGAATTCCACATCAATATAAGGATGCAGCAGAGGTTTTCGTTTCTCTTATAGTTGGTTCCAGGGACTTATTCTTGAACGGAAGTTGGCACAGCTGTAGAATCCACATTTGAAAGAAGCAACAGACGAATCATACGCCTGCGAATAAGCGACTTCCGTATCCGCCTTGAACTCTTCCGTGGCTCTATAGCTGTAAAGGAATAAGGTTCAAGCGTCAAGGGGATTTTCCAATTCAAAGCCAAATGCCGCCCGATGCCGGTGAGTCAGGTAGCGCAGAGTCAATTTCATTCTTCAATTCCATAAGGGGTGGTTGGAGCGGACCTTTCCGTAAGAGAAGGCGTGGATCCTCGATCCAAGTCTCGTCTTTTTAGTTACTCCTTATAACGAAGACACTCGCTAAGCTACGGCCTTTAGCCCTATGAGAGAGAAATGGAATTCCAAAGACGGATTTGAGTCTAGAACCAGAAGCAGGGCTGGTGAAGCAGATAAGGATTGAGACGATTCCGAAGCTAAGGTGAGGAAATCAAAGAAAGTAGTCCACATTTTGGAAGAACTAGCTAGAAAGAAGATCCGGGTTTGAGCTAACTTCCATGATAGGGAAAGAGTTCACTCGGTTTCACTAGGGGCTTCCCCTCTCAAGCAGGTTTCGAAGAAAAGCTCTTTCCGTTCTTGCCGCAGCGCAGGAACACATTCCGTTTGAAAAAGATTGCTCCACTTTCCATAAATGGCTTAGGGGGAAAGAAGTCACCTTAGAATGTCAATAAAGGAAAGCCCTAATCGAATCCATTAGAAATCCACCTTAGTTCATTTGTTGTTTCATAACCTCGTATGACCTATTAAGATTGGAAAGAATCCATCAGCGAGGAAATTGAGTTGTAGCTGCAGTGTCTCCACTATAGTTATTGGATTCTTGGGTATTTCAAACCCGATCAAATGAACAAGCTAAGGAGTAAAAGAATGGAATGAATGCTACTATACTAATAATGGAATGATTGACTAATAATGGAATGAATGCTACTATACTAATAATGGAATGATTGACTAATAATGGAATGATTGACTAATAATGGAATGAATGCTACTATACTAATAATGGAATGATTGACTAATAATGGAATGATTGACTAATAATGGAATGAATGCTACTATACTAATAATGGAATGATTGACTAATAATGGAATGATTGACTAATAATGGAATGAATGCTACTATACTAATAATGGAATGATTGACTAATAATGGAATGAATGCTACTATACTAATAATGGAATGATTGACTAATAATGGAATGAATGCTACTATACTAATAATGGAATGATTGACTAATAATGGAATGATTGACTAATAATGGAATGAATGCTACTATACTAATAATGGAATGAATGCTACTATACTAATAATGGAATGATTGACTAATAATGGAATGAATGCTACTATACTAATAATGGAATGAATGCTACTATACTAATAATGGAATGAATGCTACTATACTAATAATGGAATGAATGCTACTATACTAATAATGGAATGAATGCTACTATACTAATAATGGAATGAATGCTACTATACTAATAATGGAATGAATGCTACTATACTAATAATGGAATGATTGACTAATAATGGAATGAATGCTACTATACTAATAATGGAATGATTGACTAATAATGGAATGATTGACTAATAATGGAATGATTGACTAATAATGGAATGAATGCTACTATACTAATAATGGAATGAATGCTACTATACTAATAATGGAATGATTGACTAATAATGGAATGAATGCTACTATACTAATAATGGAATGATTGACTAATAATGGAATGAATGCTACTATACTAATAATGGAATGATTGACTAATAATGGAATGAATGCTACTATACTAATAATGGAATGATTGACTAATAATGGAATGAATGCTACTATACTAATAATGGAATGAATGCTACTATACTAATAATGGAATGATTGACTAATAATGGAATGAATGCTACTATACTAATAATGGAATGATTGACTAATAATGGAATGAATGCTACTATACTAATAATGGAATGATTGACTAATAATGGAATGATTGACTAATAATGGAATGAATGCTACTATACTAATAATGGAATGATTGACTAATAATGGAATGATTGACTAATAATGGAATGATTGACTAATAATGGAATGAATGCTACTATACTAATAATGGAATGAATGCTACTATACTAATAATGGAATGATTGACTAATAATGGAATGAATGCTACTATACTAATAATGGAATGAATGCTACTATACTAATAATGGAATGAATGCTACTATACTAATAATGGAATGATTGACTAATAATGGAATGATTGACTAATAATGGAATGATTGACTAATAATGGAATGATTGACTAATAATGGAATGAATGCTACTATACTAATAATGGAATGATTGACTAATAATGGAATGAATGCTACTATACTAATAATGGAATGATTGACTAATAATGGAATGATTGACTAATAATGGAATGATTGACTAATAATGGAATGAATGCTACTATACTAATAATGGAATGATTGACTAATAATGGAATGATTGACTAATAATGGAATGAATGCTACTATACTAATAATGGAATGAATGCTACTATACTAATAATGGAATGAATGCTACTATACTAATAATGGAATGATTGACTAATAATGGAATGAATGCTACTATACTAATAATGGAATGAATGCTACTATACTAATA